>VWYH01008006.1:939176-1070122 GCA_013399365.1 Pampusana beccarii | reverse complement strand
AAAACACAGAAAAAAACCCCAAAACAACCCAAACAAAACAAAGCATCATCAACAACAAAACAAACCAACCCACCAAAAAAACCCAGAAGAAAACAACAGCTTCTGATGAACTTAATAGTGCTGCTTCTTTTTCTTGGTGTTTCTTTTTTTTTTTCTTTTCCTCCCTCTCAACCAGTCATTGCGTCAATAGAGTTATGGCCAAACTTGGACCCACTATGAAGAAACTAGTAGGATGGTGGAGTTGAAATTTTTTTAGAAAACCACGACCTGGAATTCATCATCACCAAATTATAACCCTTTCAAGAAATACTTTGAGAAACATGGGAACTGATGAGGCTGTTCTTTAATGAAGAAAATCAAAGATGATGAGTTCTATAGGCAGTATTGAGCTAGTTGTCAGTAATTAGCTTCAGATGAGATAGTTGTCTTTAATGTTTCTTGGCTATTCTTGGACCAGTTGGAACATACGATGAAAGTGTAATTACAGCCTTTGATATTTTGTTGGATGTCCCAGTGCTTCCTGGAAATAGTCCAACAGGTTGTTTGACCAAGTGGTTTATGGAGTAGCCAGTTGCCTATACAAATAAAGGAAGAAAGGGAAAACTGTTTAATTGTTCGTGCAGTAGATGGTGTCCTCACATACATTTTATGATGTGGTATTTAAATGCATCTAAGGAAAAGTCAATCTAATGAAAGAACAAATGCTTTTCGTCTTTTATGTGGATTGCTTTACTTGTGTGCTTATTGTCTTTTGAAAGTTCAGGCTTTTTAATGCTAATTATTAAAACAATAAGTTCAGTGTGTCTGGGGTGGGGAAAATGAACGCTTTAAAGAATACAGTGTGTGAAAGTGGATTCCGATAGGATGTATGTTCGTTTTGTGCTGGTGCAAGGACTGCTACTCTAGGATTATGTCAGTATATTGCAAATGTGAATCAAGGCTCTAGTGTTTTAAAAATAATTATATATAATTTCAATCAATGTTTACAGTTTAGTGAAATTTAAGCAGTTTTAAAACAAGGTCTTGTACTTAAGAGTCACTTATAATTTCAGATTTCTTTGTCAGATTCACATTTAATGAGACTTCAAGTAAGATATCAATTGGAAAGTGTGGACTAGGTCTAGTAAGTTGTAGAAAGAGAAAAAATATTTCAGAAACTGGAAAAGATAGTAGCAGATGTGAAACGTAAGTAGCCTTATATCCACTGTGATTGGGTGGAAAGGAGCACGGAGTATTATCCCAGATTCTCTTCTACAGATCTATGAAGGCACGGAAGAGACAAGAAATGTCTCCCCTGGGTGAGCTACCTTAGAACAGCATACAAATATTTGGGATGTGGATGTCCTCACTGAAACACTAAGTTGGCAGCCATCACCTCGTTGTGAAGGGCAGCCTCAGCTCTTCAGGGTCAGTAGATGGACATCTGGAGAAAAACCCCAAACTTGGTTATAATTAAGGTACAGTAAGTGGGAACTGTGAACCCACCAGGTGCCAACATGTTTGAAACAGTATTCTGGAGACCTTTACCGATGATATGTTTTCCTTATGCTTTGCTGGATGGCTATGGAGGAGGTGGAGTGAAGGTTGTCTGACACAGGCTACTTTGGGGATTTCACGGGTATGCTTCTCATAATACCCAGCACATACAGACAAGCATGCCTTGCACATTGATCTCTCCTTGCCTTCTCTGGTGGCCACACCTTACACATCTTCTCACTTGTACAGAAAGAATGGTCAAATGCTGAATTAACGTGGTTAACCAGGCTCATGTAATGAAAATTTCTGCTCCTTGTTGCAATAAGCAGCTTAATCTTTGTGATAAATCCCTTGTCAATAGAATTAGTATTGCTGTTTTGAATTACACCTGTTTAAAACAGCTGTACCTTAATACTTGAAGTCTAGGTCAATAAGTTCTGGAGGTATTTCAGAGTGTTATATACAACATAAAATGTAGACAATTTGTCTTTGTCAATTTCAACAAAATTGGATGACCTCATGGGAATCAATCCTAAGCCTTAATTTCATCTGCGATTAACTAAATTTTCTTTTCATAGTACCTTTTGAGAATTGGCATGCCTGAGCTATTTGGAACAGCAGATCCCTTCCCACAGCAATTCCCACTTCCATCTTACAATTCAGGGGGAGAGTGCAGCACCGCGCGTTCCTCACCTTATGTTTGCAGGTGGCAGTTTGTAGCTTCAGGAGTATGGATGAGTATCTGGGGTCAACAGCCCATGGTTACATTTTCCATCCTAAAAGGTCAGAAATTTTCCAGGTATGTTTGGTAAGAGTATTTACCTAGGGTGGATCTGTGCTAATGATTACTATTCTAATATTTTTTAAAGGATTTCTCTTGCATTTCAAAAACTAAATCGTGCTGCTTTCATTGGGCAACATCTTGTTTCTTGCAGTAATTGCCCAAGGATGAGGGGGAAAGAAAGAGGGAGAAGGGTTGATACATGGAAATCTTAGCAGAAAATGGGATTTCATGTGGACTTAAGCTCAGCACACCTCTTCTTGCTTCTCCTCTCTACCTCTTCTTTTTCAGATAAGTTTTGAATGCAATATTTTTGAAAATCTGTGCACATGATGTGCGTAGCTCTGAAATGAATTATCTTTGGGTTTACGTTCCTTAGATATTTCAAGTTGTCCTTTTCTCATACGGATCCCAAATCTGAAACTTTTTGTCTGTGGGTAACAATGACAAATATAAAAGCATTCAGGTGAGATGCAGAGGGAAGAATTAGGGAGAACAATCTATAACTCAATTTTATCTGTAGAGGCTGAATCAGTGGAATACGTCAAATGTCACTTGTATAGGAAGAAATTTGCAAAGTTCTAAAAAAACCTCTGAGATGCCATTTTCAAGCACTGCGCTTCGATTGGCATGGGGAGTGAAGTGGGAAATGAAAATGAAATTAATAGTTGTAACATTTTGGTAAATATTTCAGCTAATGAAAGTAGGAGAGTGTTCTATACTGTTTTGTCGACTATGCTTATTGGATCTTTTGTTAAATAAGATCATGTAATCATGGATAAATGTGTGCTATTGTATTTTTGTTTACTCATAACTTTACTTTCCCTGTACACATGAAACAAGTTGTTTGAGCACACAAGTTTGCTGATGAGTGAAAGGCCTCTAAACTCAGATTAGTGATGAAATCAAACAGACAAAGCAATTTAAAAGACAAGACCTTACAGTATGTATAATAATTTAATTCATAGCAAAAAGAAATTCTCACAGTAGGTGCAATCACCAACATCAAATCTGTCTGTGTATGGGACTGGGAGGTCTAATAAATGACTAACTCTGTTTCTTCTTAGCTATGTATATGGTGGTGTCTGTGCTGGATGCCTTTCATTTTTCTTACTTCTTGGACTGGAAAATGATAAATAACGCACCCTCTTGTATGAATTTCTGTTTCTGTGTATTTGGCACAACACAGGAATCCTAGAAATGAGTGATCATTTTTCACACATCTGGAACATGTCTAAATTATCACCAATAATGTCCCAACTACAAATGGCCGAACAAGACAGTAAGGCACTATGTCAAACTTGGTCTAATTCCTCCTGCTGTTAAATGAACAACCACCAAAAAACTGAGGTAGTTACTGTTCCTAAAGTCCTATTTAAAAACAAAGCAACCAAATTTGGAATAATGGCTAGATTTTAGCTATAAGTTGGCTTGATTTTAAATTGGTTTCGAGAGAGCCTTATCCCCTGTGCTCAAGCCCATACATAACAGATTACGTATTCTGTAATAACCGCAGCATTTATACTCTGGTGGTGTTCTGCTCAAATGTGTCTGAGATCTCACGACTGTGCTTAGTTGAAGTCATTCAGTCCATGGACTTGTTTAGAGTCAAAAAAGTATTCCCATCTCCAGAAGCACAGAACCATGCCCAGTGTTCCTCCTACCCTGGGAGCAGGTGGCCAGCACATTGGTGCAAAATGTCCAGCCACGCTGCTGTCTTCAATTAGGATCTGCTCAAAAATGACTCATCCCTTACTATGAGGCTCTTGTCAACCTGGCTGCTTTCAACCCGTAAGTGTTAATGTGTATTTACCGCAGTGCGGTTGTCGGTCATTCGCACCGACACCCTCATGGCAAGGATTTGCTCCATAGGGTTAGCAGTGGTGCTGTGGGGATGGGACTGCCTCGTCCACCCTGGAAAACTGAGGGCCATGGTTTTGTTTTGTGCATCTGTTCCTTTTATTTTCCACGGTCTGAGTAACAGTTTACCACCCAAAGAGATGAAGGGGTATATCCCATGCCTGTTTTGTTTGGATACCAGCACAAAGATGAGATGATCTGTGGTGAAGTCTTGTGGTTTAGGAAATTGTACTGCCTATTTTATTTTTCCAGCAGAGTAAATCAAAGAAATAAATAGAAAATAAGTGATTATTTTTTAAAAAATTTCATTTTCCGTAACCAAGGTCATACTGGGAGTAATTCATGAGCGTTCTGTAATACTATGCCCTCCGCCCCCTGTGAGGTTTGCTGCTCTGTCTCATTTTTAAGGAGCAGAGAAATAAGGGTTGGTTGATTTTGTGGACTTAAACCCGTTCTCTGGAAGCCTTTTTACTACTGCTAGCACCCCCTCTTTCTTGTGTAGATTCATTACAGCTGTTTGTGGCACAGCATCAGCCGCTGCTCAGCCCCTGCGGTTGAAAGCATGCCCTTCTGCAGCCCAAAGGCAAATTAGTCCATCAACTTAATTCTTATGGGACTGTGGCTCTTGATTACTGGGCTCCTGCCACAGAGGTGATTTAATATCTTTTGAGTCTGTGTGGACCAGGGTTGATGGAAGGTCATATCCCAGCTCAGTGAGAAATGTATTTTTTTTTTTCTTCTCCCCCCAGTTTTAGGCTCTGGTGACACTGATGCAATCCTCACCTTTTATTTTCCCTTCCTGTTCCCCACTTCTGGCTCTTGTAGCTTTGTCTAGACTACAAATATGGATGGTGTGGGAATAATGGGCAAGCGTGCATGTGCATGCACGCACACATTTTGTGTCCTATAAACTTTGTATTACCTATGTGAAGTACTCTTGCCTGAATGAATAGCGTTAAATCAAAACAGGCTGTGAGAGGGGAACAACAGGAAATGAAAGAATGGCTGAGATAAGGTATTCAGCTGCATCAACTCGTTTAATAAAAATGTCGCTGGTACCTCTCTCCATATATGCTTTGCCTTGCTTCTATCCTTAGCTCGTCACAACTAGGACAATGTGGTGACTACAAAGCACATTGGGAGGTGGATTTAAGGGGAGGGGATTGCACGGCGAAGGAAATGTTACCTAAGCAATTCTCTCAACCTACTGAACCCCTCAGAAACACCACGGCCCGTAGCTGCCTGCTGTGCCTTTATGCCCAGGTGTCATTTTCACTTAGCACAAGTGCTCATTGTGGCTTTGCAGGGAGAGGGGCTCACTACAGACAACGTGAACCGGCCTGTGGGCCACCACTGTGTGCTCCGTGCTGCCGCTGCTGAGAGCGCAGGGCTGGCCTGTTGGTGCAACAGGGTTTATTCGCCTGCTGAAAGCAACCAGCGGTGTCTCTGCTGCCTTCGAGGGCTTGTCCATAGCCCTGGTTTCGTTTCTATGACACCTTTACTGGCTGCATGAGAAACAGCATTCAGATCATTTTCATCTTGCTAGATCGCTTGTACACATGCGCACACAGACAATATTGTCTTCTCATTGTTTTACTTGCGTAGTATCTGCTGTGATAATGCTCCTGTAGGTCTAGGTCTCTCAGAGAGATAGAAAGTGAGATAATCTAGTGACTCCCAATTAAACAGACAAGCTATTTTCAAACCCAGAATTTTTAGTGGTTTATACTTACGTTAGGGCATGTGCTTCAAATATAATTTCACAGGAACATGAAACTTTCATAAGCCTTTGCATTTCTGCTGCAACGTTAAAATGCATTTCTTCAGCTGGTTTTGTCTTCTGCATTGTGTGCGAGGGTGGGAAAACCCAAATCCTGCTAACACAAAACATACCCTACACACTCACTTGTTCCCCTGGCAGCAAGATGAGAGAATGAACTGCATATGACTGGTATTAGTCACACTGATTACTGTGTCCTACTGGAAGGTATATTGCTCTGAAGAGGCCATTACAGGGAATTACACCCGCATGGAGCAGGGCTGTTCACCCCAAAATATGAGGAATTTTGCCCAGTCTAAGACAAACAGTAGTAGAACTAAACTAGCGAGAGCAGAATATTTAGGGCTAATGGATAAAAATAAAAATGTTTGTAAGTTCTACTGGGTGCTTATGCTGGGCTTCCATTAGTTGCCTTCTCCACTTCTTCTGTTTTCCTTTCAGTAGAGCATCTCTCTTTCTACACCCACTTCTTTACTTATTTTCTCTATAGTTTGCTTCTCTCTTTGAATCTGCTTTATCCCAGTGTAACTTATTCTTGTTTAACTGCCCTCTCTGGTTTTCTGCGGAGTGCTGTTTTCTGTCCAGAGCTGTTTTTAGTCTGTTAGTAGAATGCCTTGCACAGTGGGGTCCTCTCTAGTGGTGGGGCTCCAGGGCTCAGTGGTAATGAAAATAATAAAGGCATGATACTTCATCATAATTTGCTTTTATGTTGTTGTCAGTAACAGGGCAGTGTACTGAGCAAAAAAGTAGACCAGTTGCCGTGTTTTGATGCTTTGAGCCTTGTTTGTAACAATTATCTGGCAAAAGAGCTTTATTAATGCAGGTTATGTGGAAACCACTTGGCCGACAATATTATCAGACCCAAAGAAGCCAACCTAATGGTACCCAGATGCTCCACAAAATCATTGGGTGATCTGAGTATGATTATACAATAATTTCTTCCATCTTAACTACCCTGTGACCGAATATACTCTATATTACTGTCCTTTTGGTCATATTTAGATTTTTAAGCAACTCATCTCAAATAGTTGATTAGTCGGAGATCTAAATTTAATCCAAGTTTACTTCTAATATTTAAAAATCTCTTAATGTACGTGGCACTGCAATCTGGAGGGCTAATTTATTTTAGAGTTCATTTATATGTATCATCTGGGTTAAAACAAACTTTGTTTTAGATAACTATGAAAATGTGTGAACGTGTGAGTGACTTGAAAGTGTGCATTAGTTAGCCATGTCTTTCCATCATTCTGCACTGATATCCCCCAAAGATTTTGTTTAGAAATTGGTATCTTGAGGTCTCCATTGACTCACTAAATCTTTGTTTTCATGAGTGCTTAAACTGTCAGTGCTTACATGGAACTATTTGCTTATTCATTTGAGTAAAGGCTCGAAAAATAGTCGGCGGTAGTTGTTATTCTGTTTTGAAAATGAGGAAAAAACAATCACAGTTTGGTCAGACGCCGTATAAAAAACTAGTATATACTGTTGAATTTCTTCTGCATCCCTTTGGGCATCTGAACCTGCTACTAAATGAGTAGAGTATCATATGAGAAAAGACTGCAAAATGAAATTCCATGTATTAGGGCTAGATAGATATAGTAAGAATAAAACACAGTGAACATAAAAAGAAATGGGAGGGGCAGGATGTTATGGTCCAAAAAGGGGAAAAAAGCTTGCATTTCCTTAGGGCTTGACAGGATAATCTTTCCTGAGCCTAAAAAGCAGGATGATAAAAAAGCAACAAAAATAGAGCTATTTTGTGGGTTTATCCCTAGCTGTGCTAGTTGGATGTGGAACGGACTGACAGAACATGAGGAGATCCCAAAAGACTTCCTGAAGATGCACAGTTTTCTTCTCAGCAGGGTCTCTACCACTTTGTTACCTGGACTATGATTAGATATTTTTTTGTTTGGTTTTGTTTGGTTTTTTTTTTTTTTTTTTTTTTTTTTTTGCAACAAGGATGGTAAGACACTGGAATAGGTTGCCCAGAGAAGCTGTAGATGCCCCGTAATTGGACATGTTCAAGGTCAAATCAGAGGGGACTCTGAGCAATCTGATGTATTGAAAGATGTCCCTACCCATGGGACATTTGTTGGCTCTGTAAAGTCGAGGACGTAGTTACATACCAGGTACAAGGTAACGGGTTCTTCAGAAACCTGCCCTGCAGAGGGTCTGCAAAAGTGCAGCCTTTCCATGTCTTTTTTTGGCAAGCCGTTCTTAACACTGAGTAGCCTGCAGGTGATGTGAGCAGATGAGGTTCCCGTCAGGCCCACGAAGGATGTGGGCTCACTGGTTTGGCCGGGTGAGGCCGAGGCCTGAGGGAACAGAAGGAAAAATGTTCACGTGGGAGTGGGAAGAATATAAACTGGGAGAAGATGGTTTGCACCTATTTGTGCCCGTGCCAAAAGGGTCCTGAAAAGCTTTTCTACCCTGCTAGTGTTAATCATTCTGACAACTTGCAGAGGAAAATAGATTTTTTTTTATTTTTTTTTTTTTAAATAAGCTGAGTAAACCACCCTGTTTTTTGACATCCTCACCCTGTGTTCTCTTATTTGTTCTGGTAGCTCTGTTCTGGTTTAAATAAATGTTTTATGAGCTTGCCTGACTGTAATTGTACGCAGTCTTCCAAAAGAGGCCTTGTTAGTGTTTTGTACCCAGACATGAATGTTTGTGCCTGCTGGAAATTCCTCAAGGTACATCCAGGGTTAGATGGCATAAACTCGTGAGAGTAACCCTGTGTTTGCAAAGCGTAGCCAGATCATCCTGCCCTCTGCCATTTCAATCTGCGGAGCTGTCACAGTAGAAATCTAGTTATCCTGTTCCTGATTTTCTGCTTTTTTGCATAATTTTTTTCTTTAAATCATGTCTATCCTGCGCCTGTGCTGCTAGAAGGCTCACTAGTTAATTATTCCTGTTTGTGAAAATGTCACTATATGAAAATAATCGACTCCAAGGCTGAACTCTTGGGGAGTTGGTTGTACTAGGAACTTCCTTTTAGCCTCGTAGTTTGAATACTTCTCCACAATTAGTAGTCATGTCTACTATCTCTGTTACAGTCCTGGAGCTAATCTCCACTTTTACCAGCTGAATTTATAACTTTCTGTATGGCACCATGTCAAATGCTTCAGTGAAGTCCAGTGGATTAGATTTTCTGTGTCTCTTTTGTCTAGAAAATGAATTACCTTATCAGACGAGATAAAGTACACTAGCTGTCTGTAACATGTTTATGAGCTTGGCTGAGGAGCCAAAGGGAGGGTGCTACCACCTGTGGGATTACGATTTACTGGTTTTGGAGACTTCTTACTGTTTTTTTGGGTAAGAACTGTCTTCAAGTAGAATACTTTGCATTTTTGTTGTTGCTATTGCCTAAGCATTACCTGTAATCTGCTTTTATTATATTGTTAAATTTTTACCCTTACTAACATTGGTTAACCACCTGAATTCATTTTCATGGAGTTTTATCTGCTCCGTGTTAAAACTGGATAGCCAGTGGCAATATGATAGTAACTGCTGCGTGAGTGGAGGAAAAATATGTAAAATGTTTAGAAGAGTTTCTGTTAGTTCACTATGCAGTAGGAAATGAAAGTCTTTATTATTATTACTTAGACTATAAAATAACTACTAAAAACTACTTGACTCCGTTCTTCTGGTTTAGTTTCTCCGATACCCTTTCTAAAAAGAAGATCTGCGTTGTAACTTTTGTATCATCTGGTCTAGTCATCATACCCTACTATTTACACTGAAGTGTTTATCAAGGGGCACAGTAGTTATTTGTCCTAAGGCTGCACAGCCTTGGCTCTCGATCTTGTAATAGGTCTCAGTAACAGAGACAAACTTCTATGGAAAAAAAAGTAATTCTTTCCACTGTGTATCTGGGATTCTTTAGTAGTTGTTTGCAATTATCAGCTTGGCAGTAACCAAGGATCATACCGCTTATTCTTTGGAAAACAAGTGTTTATTCATAAAGGTCTGAACAGGGTTGTGTGAGTGTAATGCATGTGAACAACAGAAATACTGCAAGTATATTGATCCTTCCTTCCAGGGATTGATAAAACAATAACAACCAAAAAATCCCAGAAAACATCCTATTACACTTTAGTGAACAAAACAAGAATTCCTTTGAATAAGTGGCCATCAGGTAAATTACCTATTATACCAACAAAACCACAAATTGAAGTGACCTCTGTCACTATGATTTTTCTGAAGAAGAATTGAGCCAATTGTTATATTGGTGCAAATTAGTCTGGATAAATTAGATTTCGGTGATCATCTCTCATTTTTTCATCCAGGATGAAGTGATATAGTGTTGTCCAAGCTGCAAAATCCATTTTCAAAAGATTGTTAGATTTTCCAACAACATTGCAATTTTTTTTTTTTCTAGTAAGTTTCTAATTTTCATGGGAAAACACTAATGGTTTGTGCAGAGAACTAAAACTGGATGCAATAGAATTCTTCTTGCAAATACAGCACTTACCTCTCCATGTGCATCAGCTTCAACAATGGGAGCATTGAAAGCTCCTTGTACAAGTGCTAAGTGTGAAAACCTGCTTGGCTTTTGCAGAAGGCTCCCCCTACATCCACCTCCTGAGATTCAGAAGCTGACATCTGGTTTGGTTCCTTGACGGAGTATTTGGTTGAGATACAATCAGTAAAGAATATCGTTCTTTATCATTTATTCCTAGTGGTAGTTTGCTGAATACAAAAGCACATGCAGTTGTCCGTATGACTGAATGCTAAAATAGTTAAATATTGAACCGCAGAGAATCATTAAACATGAGCAGATGTAATACCTAGAGGTAGACCTGCATATTTGAGGCTGGAAGGTATCTCCTTGTGTGGATGTGGACGTATGTTTGTGCGGGGAGGCAAGTTGTACTTCTCTGGACAGGCTCCTTACCAGATGTTTCTTACTACATCAGATGATTGAGGAACCAAAGTACATCTGGCTATTAAAATATTTTTATATGGTTACATGATTTATTTGGAAAACATGGTTGAAACTAGTAAGATTACAGCCATGTGAATAGCTCTTACCAGTGTCTGGATGGAGATAGTAAGCTTTGGAACTTAAAGTAGACAACAGTGCTGTTCTGTGCTTACTTACAAGTCATGTTTGTTTATTTTTAAGTTTATTACATTCAGGCAGCGTTCTACGTACTTATGCTATTTTGGTATTTTTGCTGGGAGTCAAGAGACTTAAATAAACCCAGAGTCTCTGTGGATTATAGTTATGTACTGTTTTATACACGCTGGAAAGCCATAAGCCTTCAGGCTGAGATAACTGCATAATAAACATATATTTTATGAAATAATACCTTTAACACATGTTGCTTAAAAAAAAAAAGAAAAAGGAAGGGGAAGACAGTTCATCTCTGTCTGCCACAACAGGCTTCTCTCAAAAATAAATGTAGAAGAGTTCCAGTTGTTCTCCTGGTTTTGGAAAAGAGATGGTTTGACTTGAGGCTTCCATAAGGTAGCAAGGAGCACTTTTGTTAGTTGAGCCTAATGACAGTGTGAGATCCAAATTTGAACAAGCTGTCACTCAAAGGGAAGAGAGGAGGTGTCATTGGGAACACAGAAAGGATGCTTTGCGTTTAAGACTTTGCATTTTACCTGTCAGTGACTGCCACTGATGAAGTGTCAGGTATTACTGGATGTTGTGTTTGCAAGGATGTAATGTAATTCAGTATTCTGGTACGAGTAGTGGGCAAGTATTTGATCAATGGGTAATGCTCATTGGCTGCAAAGATGGTTCAGTGTTCTGTTCACTCTGAAATACTCAGTGCTTCAGGTGCCAACTCTGGACTTGCAGATGTTCAACTTCCTCAGCTTTGCTCAGTCTGTTTGAAAGGAAAATGCCATGTCCTTGTCACCCCTTCTGAGCAATTTCAAATATTGTTCCATTTCTAATATTCCTATACTATCGACAAAACAGCCTATAGTAATTATATATGGCATATCACAGCTTGCATGGCCTCGTATATAACAGCACTGTTGCAGCTCCAAGGGTGTTATTTTGCCTGGCTCCAGTAAAGGATTAAATAAAAACGTTGACTTTTATGTTATAGTCATCTTAGCTAAAATTCATCAAAATAAGTTGCTAAAGTTTGTTTTTCAGAGCTTAGTTTCTCCTACAGATTCAGGTAAATCTCAGTGGGGCTGTTCAAATAGAGATTTTCCTTTAAAGGACTTGTTTATAAACATAATGGCCTGCAACAACTTCTTTTCTAGATGCTGGCTTAAATATTGAAGGAAAAAACTCACTTCTTTTTTGACCTTATTTGCTTTTGATATTATATTTAGCCTTTGGCATTAATATTCATTTGTATTTTTTTCCTCCTTTCGTCTTGAGATGGTTTTAAGAAATTCTAAGTTTTGAAGCAGATTTCCTGTCCTGCAGATTAAATTCTAATGAGTAACTTAAGAGGTAATCTTTTCCTGAAAGAAAGGTGAAATTTTACTCTTCTGAATCAAAATTTCCTTTAGCGCATATAACATGGCCTCCAACACAGTCAGTCTAGAACTATAGAAAGTAATTCAATCTGTCCAAAAAAAATGAAGTTTGTCGTTTTATTGCCAAAAGAGAAAATACAGTAACAAAGCTGAGAATATTTCATGTTTTGACTAATAAATTTTTCTGAAATCATGCCCGATTTGCAAATGGAAAAAAAGTTCTTCGGCTGTCTCATGCTCTCTTCTCCTTTATGGATTTGGTTTCTTGGTCATACGGCAAAATTCATGATAAATCAGGGCCACTCTTCTTGGGGAGAGGAACAGATGTATGATGAGCGATGCAGCCCAGCCTGGAGAGGAGTGTGGTTGGTAACTTCCACAAGGCACAGTTACATATTTATGAACAAATATAGATTTGCTTCTTGATTTTGGCTTTTTATGTGTTCTAGTGACCTATGAGTATCTTCCCTGGAAAGATGATGGTTTTTACAGAACTGTGTCCGTTACTGGGAAAAACAAACTTCTGTCAGTGAGACTTTTAAGGCTGAATGAATGTTTTTCCATAAGAAATGTTGGTCTTTTGGAGTCAGTTTACCAAAGTAGATAGCTACATTTTATGCTGGCTGGAGCTTCTGTATACGGGTAGTCCCAATGAAGGCATAAGGATAACAAATATTCACACAGATCCATCTTGATCTATAGCTCGCCCAGCCCTCTGCAACTAAAAGAACATTACATTCGATTTAGGATTTTCTTAGTTTTAGTGAATGTTAGGCTTTCATGATTTATTTTTTTAAGTGACTTTTTATGGTCTTATTATTTTGTTTGGTTTATCTGGATATACATTTTTTTCTGTGAGTTTGGGTTAGCAATTAAGATGCATGTTTAACAAAACCAGAATTTGAGATACATACAAAAACCTGTGCCCAGATGGTATCGAGACATCCAGAATTGTACACATCGCCGTTGCATCTCTGTGGCTTTTTGGCAAAGTGATTTCAGAGTGGAAAACGCTTTAGGCTGAAATCTAGGCTTTATAATCTGTGTATTTTTTCTAAAGATGCACTTTGATTGATATGAAGAAAATAGACACCACAGCCTGTTAGTTTCTGCTTGTTTCTTTATACTGTCCTTTTAAAGTGTTTTTTTTACTGAAATTTTATTTACCTCAGTGTTTTAGTGTCATCTTGGTTCCTGGCATAGCAGCTCTATATGGTCACGCTCTAGACCTGCATGCATGAGCATAACCGAAAACCACATTTTCACAGGCTATCTTTACTATGGAATTGTACATACTCATTCCATTCCCATTTACTGTGGGCATCTTGCACTTGAAGTTGTTTTTGTGGGTGTTGTTTTGTTTTCTTATTTCTTAATGGTGTAGCAATGTTACCGGTTTTGGTTCCTTTTATGGGAAGGGAAAGGAAGGACTAGCTGGACTTATACAAACATCTGTGCAGGAAAGCAGCAAAAAAGTTGCTCTCCAAATTTGTATAGCTATGTATATCCCAACTCCCCTGATGTATGAATATATTTCTGCGTCCATACTGAATATTTGGCCTTTTTCTTGCACAGGAGGAAGCATTTGCTGCCAGTGCCAGCACTGTATCTTACACAGTTATTTCAACTCTACTGCTGAAGAGCAACTTGGTTGCCAGCATGATTAACTGTTGGCATAATACAGCCCTAAGCTCGTTAGCTTTGCTTGGAAAACATTTTATGTAGACCAGGTTTCAGATGCGTAAACATTTTGTGGTTGTGTATAAAAAACCAACCAAACAAACAAAAGAAAACAAGCAAAAAAACCCCACGTAACCCTACAGGTTAAGACGTATTAAAATGTAAAAATGTAAAAATGCACAGTATGAATGAGGACTAGGTAGTGTTATGAAACGTTGGAAATATTTAGGAAAGTACAAATTCCGCGAAGCTGCTTTAGTTCCTTTTCCGGTATTTATGTCCACATGGGGTGGCTACTTATTCAAATACTCGTATTTTGACTGGGCCGATATAATGATGGGCCCAGACAGACTGCTGATAGCCACGGGGAGGAGGTATTCACACATCAGCGCTGCACTGATGGCTTTGCTGGGAAGGCCTGGATGATGACAGCCGACCTCCTCTTCCCCTCTGGTACCCCCTTAGAAGGGACCCCGGCTTTCAGCATCCAACCAGCGCCTTTGCAACGCAGCCTTGTCTTCTCCGCTCCGAGTTTTAATCTCTCNGAATATTTGGCCTTTTTCTTGCACAGGAGGAAGCATTTGCTGCCAGTGCCAGCACTGTATCTTACAAAGTTATTTCAACTCTACTGCTGAAGAGCAACTTGGTTGCCAGCATGATTAACTGTTGGCATAATACAGCCCTAAGCTCGTTAGCTTTGCTTGGAAAACATTTTATGTAGACCAGGTTTCAGATGCGTAAACATTTTGTGGTTGTGTATAAAAAACCAACCAAACAAACAAAAGAAAACAAGCAAAAAAACCCCACGTAACCCTACAGGTTAAGACGTATTAAAATGTAAAAATGTAAAAATGCACAGTATGAATGAGGACTAGGTAGTGTTATGAAACGTTGGAAATATTTAGGAAAGTACAAATTCCGCGAAGCTGCTTTAGTTCCTTTTCCGGTATTTATGTCCACATGGGGTGGCTACTTATTCAAATACTCGTATTTTGACTGGGCCGATATAATGATGGGCCCAGACAGACTGCTGATAGCCACGGGGAGGAGGTATTCACACATCAGCGCTGCACTGATGGCTTTGCTGGGAAGGCCTGGATGATGACAGCCGACCTCCTCTTCCCCTCTGGTAAAAACTTAGAAGGGACCCCGGCTTTCAGCATCCAACCAGCGCCTTTGCAACGCAGCCTTGTCTTCTCCGCTCCGAGTTTTAATCTCTCGGGACTGGAGAAACATCACACGGCGCGCAGGCGTGGGCTCGATTTAAACGGTCCATTCATTTTGCGTTGTAATAACCTGCTCGTGCCCTTGACATTTGCAGTGAATAGAGAATTGGGACATTAGCAGTGACTAGCAAGGATGAAAGGAAATACTTCACCTCAGCTGTGGAAGCACCAGCATCTGTTATATTTTAGCTGTTATCTTTGGCCAGGGGACCTATAACTGATATCACAGCTGAGACAGGAACCATATGCATAAAGAAACTCATTTTAACCCTCTGCTCACCCATCACTCATGGGTGCTCGCTGCAAGCGTTAATTTGAGAGCCATTAACCCTCCTTCACCTGGAAGTGCCGCCTAATACGCAAAGGGGTAATGACTAAATACAGTATTTCTAGTGATGACGCAGGAAGAGGTGCTTTCTATGTGTGATCACACAGCAGCAGTTTGACTGAAAGATCTCATCCAAATTAGTCAGGTATCTTACATATGCTATATGTAGCTATACCTGTTTCTTCCCAGCTCTGTCTGTAGTTTCACCTCATGTTTCATCTAGTCTGAGGACCAAGAGTAGCCAATGAATTGACCTGTTCAAGGGAAATTTGGGTGAAAGGCGATTTGTTGGTTTTAATCTCCGAGTTTTAATCTCTCATGCTACATTTAGCAGGTGGCTGATGCGTTAATGAATTGGAAAAGTGTTTTAAAGATAAGAAAATCCATGATCTTCCAGAAGCCATGAAATTATTGTTAGCAATGTGTTGATGTTACTAATAATTTCTGTATGCTGTGACTGTCAAATGAGCTGTGAAATTAAAAAATTCAAATGAAAAATCACACTTTCCAGTTAGAGAGACTTGGGTTTGTATCGTTTTGTACTCCTATTCTGTTTATCATTTCCCACACCATATAAGCAAACAAATAGAATCTACTCACCTTAAAATTACCTTGTAATTGTCAGTCAAGGAGTTTTCTTTAGCTTTAACGTGATGTAGCCGAAGCTATTAACCAGCTCTACCATAGATGCTGCCAAGAATTCATTTGGGACAAAGAGGAGGGGGGAAAAACAGAACAAAAACACCTGAAAGCTCTTTACAGGGCAAACCTGATTACCGTTGATGGGATTTTGTTTTTTTCCATTGTAGTTTGAGGCCGGCATTGCATCCTGTCTTGAGGTGACACTGTACAAATCTGTCTTAAATGATCGGGAAAAAAAAATAAAAACAAAAGCCTAAGGCAAGCCAAAATAAATATTAATTTTGAAACTATGAACTGATATCCACAATGAAGTAACTTCTTTGGCAAACACCTGCAGTTTTGCTTATAGTGTTCATGCTTGTAGTGGATAGGGAAAGAAAGGATATTTGATAATTGGGATGAGAAGCAGTGATATGAAACACACTGTAAAGAGTTTTCATGTGCAGTGAATTAAAAAGTAAACTTGTTATATTTCCAGTGTTATGATTGACACATCCTTTGGCTTGAGTGTGTGATCTCTATTTGTACAAACACCAGATTAGATACCTTCTTTTTGAATGTTTGTAGCACTTTGCTAGCTCTCACAGCTTTAAGAAAAACTTGCAGTACCGATGGGTAAAGTTGTTTCATTTAGAGGGTAATACCAAGCATTCCCAATATATTGTTTCTTCATGTGGCTCTAGAAAATGTCATTAAAATTCTAAACATTGTACAGCCTATGAAACTAGTGCTAGATAAAGTGGTAGCCTATGCATTGCACTAACTTTTTTAAGTTAAAGCTTAAGGCAAAATGTGCTTTCCAGGTGTGTTCCTAGTAAAGCAATAGAGCACACTATGTGGCATGCTAAATTGCTTTTTGATGATTGAAATTCATCACCGGTTCCTAGCATTTAGGAAATAAATTAGGCAGTTTCAAATGGTACAAAAGAACTCTGCTCCTGACATTCCTAGTGTGATGTTAACAGTAGTAGGGAGATGTGCCTGCCTTTCAAATAGGCTGTTCATAGCCAGTTTCTGTGCACAAAACAATAACCACATGAGAAAATGATTATTTAAAGCTACCTTTCAGTATCGGCCATATGTGAAATTTAGTGTGTCAAAGAAAACTTAATTTCTTCAAATCCTACAGGTATTGTGGATTCAGGGGAAGGAAAGATGTAGAATGTGAAGAAAATAAAACAAAACACACAAATAGCCTAAATAGCCAGTTTCTTGCTTCTCTTTTTCAGTTTGCATAGGTGAGGAGGAACAGGCTGCCCAGGGCAGTGGTGGAGTCACCAGCCCTGGAGGGGTTTAAAAGGCGTTTAGACGAGGTTCTTAGGGACATGGTTTAGTGCTGGGGTTCGGTTGGGTCATGGTTGGACTCGATGATCTTGAGGGTCTCTTCCAACCAGAATGATTCTATGATTCCTGTTAAAATATCCTTTTGGTAGAGACTCTTTGCTGACCTGAAGACTTCTGAGTTGACATTCCCAGCCTGTTCCTCATTTCTGACCTTCCACCCTCCTTTCTCAAGGAAAAAAAAAAAGAATCAGGAAAATTAGTTCGGTTGTTCCAAAACTTACTTCAAGATTTTCAAGACTGAATAATTTCAAGGTTGAATTAAGGTAAAACACAGTATTTACTTTTGTTAAAATGACTGATTCAGCTGCCAAGCAGGCTGCTGAGAAGGATGATCCTTTGAGAACCTACTAGACATAAAAAATGAAAGCAGAACTAGCAAACATTTGCTCTGCTGACACCCAGGCAGTCTGGCAGAGAAGATGGAAACTGCTGTACTGAAGCCCAGACAAGTCAGGGGGCAGATAGAGATGGAGTCTCTGGATAGCAAGAATATTCCTCCTAAAGATTATTTTTAAATGACAGGAAATTTTAATGTGCATTTGTAATTCAGCAAGGGAAAGGGGCTGCTGTGTAGAGGTGTCAGTGTTACATCATGTTATTGCAAACCTTTGCTATTCTTGCCACTATAAGTGACTTTTAAAAATTGATCTTGCGTAATTAAAAAGAGACTCTGAGATACTGAGCACAAAGGCTCAGGTTCAATTGTAAAAGGTGCCCAATACCTTTGAAATCAATGACGGGTACTTACAATTTGTTCCAATTCACACTTGTGTCCCACCCTGATTAGTCCTAGAATTGTGCCAAGGGAACAAAGATTTAATTTCAGCTTATATTAAAACTAAATGAATAATGTAACTACTATTTTCAGATATGTTTGTTTCCTTTGTTCACTGTGCCAATATACAGCTCAGCTAAGCCTTAGGATTAAAATAAGTGATCCATGATGCTAATTAACAGATTTATAAATCATTCTGTATGATCAAGCCATTCATAGTCTTCCTGTCATATGTGGGAAAGCATGTGCAGTTGCCAGAAATGTATTACAAGCGTAATGAAAACAAATAGTCCAAAATGCTGAGAAATCAAACAAAGTCTTATTAAAAATAACTTCAGTCATGGGTCTAAAAAAGTAATACTTTGCACAGTTCGTATACCCCACAACACCTGAAAATTAGGTAATGTTTAACATATGTCAGATTGTAGGCCCAAACCCAAAGTCAGTTGTTGAAGTCTTTGCCCTGGAGGTAAACCGTAAATCAGACAGGATATGAGAAATGGTGACTGACTTAATGGTGCTCAAGGACCAGGACAGACTGAGGTGCTTCTAGCTGGTAAACTTGGCAAAGTTTGTTGGTCAAAAGTGCTCTGTAGAAGTGGCTCCACCACTCGTAGCATAGATGTTGTGGTGCATATGTGCACTGTATACAGAGAAACGACCAGGCTTTAGAGCAAGGTTTGGATTTCTTTAAAAAAAAAAATAAAAATTGCTAACTCCAAATGATCTCTTGCTGAAATTCAGCCTGTTGCATTTGAAGCAGTTCTCTGGGGGTAAGTTCATTAAAGGGCTGAAATATTTCAAACTGTTTCAATGGGAATATTTTGCAGTTGTTCTCTGTGATTCTCACTTTGAAGCTAGTGACCCTCGGTGTTGGAACTGTTAGATTGCTTTTGAGGCAAAGATTGAAAGAGACAACTTTACTCAGCACTCAGTAGACCGCATCTGGAGTACTTGTGTCCTCCTTTGGGGCTTGGGACAAGAAAGATGTCAATAGACTAGAGCAAGTTGAGCTGAGGGCCACCAGGATGATCAGAGCACTGGGGCAGGTGCTCTGGGAGTGGCAGCAGAGGGACCTGGGCTTGTTCAGCCTGGAAGAGAGGCAGCCCTGGAGAACCCCATGGCAGCCAGTGCCTACAAGGAAGCTACTGAGAAAATGCCACCAGCCTCATGAAGGAGGTGCGTGGCAGGAGGAGTGTGGTCTCCATCCTTAGAGGGGACTGAGTTGGAGAAAGCCTTGGGCAATGTGATGTTAATTCAGAGCTGGGACTGCTTTGTGCAAGAGGATGACCTCCCAAAGTCCTTGCCAGACTGAAAGGCTCTCTGATCCTAAACGAGGACAGCAGAAAAGAGAGGGACAGCAAGTATGGGGTGAACAAAATGACTAGTAAAACTTATGTACCTTGTTAAAACCAAATAGTTTGATCTGTTTATTTTACTTAGTAACCGAAAGTACAGAGTGACGTGATTGATTCTGACCATGACAATCCCCAGGCTACCACAAAAATTGCAGCTCAACAAAGTTTTGGAGTATGTAATGTCATAACGCCTTGCACTTGTGCAGAACCCCTATGCAGTGATCTCTAATCCTCTACAAACTCGACTAATGAAGACTCAGCGCAGTCCTTTGAGGCAGAGAATGTATTGCTGCTAATTTCATTTCTGCAGATGCAGCTTGGAGAAAGTGATCTTGAGTGAAGTTTTACTGGGTTTGACTGTAAATTTTTGTGGGGTCAGGGGAACTGGAATAGATCAGATGTACTGAGAGCACAAAGCAATGGTCAGCTCTCCATTTAGCAGGCATGGAATATATTTCTTTTTCTGTCTGTCTGTCCTGGAGCAGCTGATAGATTGACATTGAGCCTTGCTTTGCTGGTGAATGAGTAGTGGATACAAAGTGTGGGTCTCTCAGCTTTCTGCCCACTGTACTTGCAGTTGGAAATAATGGGTATAACCTGAGCGTGTGTCTCAGTGATGCTTGACACAGGTTGGCCAGTGCTGTGCAGAATAGACAGAATTACGTCTCCTTTTCCTTTGGAGCCAAAGAAAGGAACCAGTGAAGTTTAATCTACAGAAAGTTAACACCAGACCACACTTCCTAGATGTGAGTTTTTACTTTAAGAACAACTTGTGCATTACTTGGGCAAGAGCAAGTGAATGTTTCTTTATCCACACTTTCTGTGTAACAAAATCATCTACTTCAGGTATCAGTAGTTTAAGGATTTATAATCTTATGATCCTTTTAGGTTATTTTATGTATATCAAATTACTATACTATCTCTTCACATCATGAGAGATTGTTTAACCACTTTGGGAAATCTTTTGTTTAGATCTGAGACCAGTGTACCCATCTCCACACAAAAATATAGTATTGTAAAAAACCCATAAAATACTTATGAAATACCTTCTGTTTAACTATGAAAATACTTTAGGTACTTTATTAATATTTGCCTGATAAACACAATTTGAATCTCATCTCGCTTGGCTTTCTGTTTAGGCTTAAAAGAAAAGTCAAGGAAAAAGATATTCCTGATTCATCCCCTGCAAAAGCAATGGATGCATCATCACAGGTCTTCCTCTGCTGGCAGGCTCTGCCCCCATGCAACATACCAAAATTTAAAAAAGCACAGCCCAAGCAGGTGTTCCCACCATTCAGAGTTACAGATCCCCACAGGCAGCCGTGCGAGTCCACCTAAGAGAGCACTGAGGTTTGGGTTTGGTTTAGTTTTTGTGTCTTAGCAAATCTGACTTTATTAAGGAGGGGAGGTATTATTAGATGAGCTAATAAGTTTGGAAGAAACAAACAGTCCTCCTGGGTGCACGGTCTATTCTCAGAGGCCAAGGCTGATGATAGAGGTCAAGGTTAAAGCAGAAAAGTGAAGAGTAACTGACTAAGAGCGCACTTTTATTGATCCCAATTTAAAACACACAGAAGGCAATAACAACCTTGGCATTTGCTTAAGTTAAGGACGTAATAGTGCTATTTACCTCTCCTCTTGCAACAAGCAGGGGACAACATGGGCTGTGTTTTGACTTAGCTCTCATGGATGGGATTTCTTATGTGATTTCAGAGTCCGAATGATTCTGGTCTTGCTAAAATTACCTTGTGCTCAAATTTCAGCTTTGTCAACCATTACATTAAAATTATCTTGCTATTTGGCCTGGAAATGGCATAGAGATGAACACAGAATCCATTTGCTTTATTTTTTGAAGAATAAGACTCTCTTTAAATGTGGAGCTGTGTAGATACAGGGTGAACATAGCTCCATTTCCTGCTGATCCTTCTTCTGCTTATCTCAGGCAGATTGCTGCTTCTGAAGCTGGATCAACCCTAAGTAGACAGTGCATGGAGCTGGAATTTGCTGTTTCACACCTCAAGTTACTGTCCTAAGCACCGACCTATTAGATTCAGTTCATTTTAGAATATAAAACCTTAAATGAGCAATGTCCATTTCGTACGTATTCATACAGAAATGTTCCAACTAGCACTATTTATTGAACGATAATGCTGTGTAACCAGATTATGAAATGCTGGCTGTGTCCCTAAACTGACGATGGGAAAGTGAATAAAATCTCTTAATTGCTCTTTTATTTCCCCAGCCAACTTCCATTCCATGAAAACAGCTAAGTGGTTTGTGCAACTTTTTCTTAGAGCTGCAACTACCTTTTTAGAACATGACTTGGGTGCTTGCTTGTTGTCTTAGTTATTTTTGTAGTCCTCCTTGAGTAGGAAAATAAATCAAGCATTTCACACAGTTTAAAAATTTCATTTATTTTATAGATGTATTGTGGTTTGCCTCAGTTTCCTTTTTTATATGGAAGGGTGTAATCCACTGAAGCCAGTGTAGCAGTCCTCAAGTCTTATACTAATAAAACAGTGTTAAGCCCTGGTAAAGCCAGACTGGTGGTTTCTGTGGGTGGGCTGGCTGGAGCCTGTGCTGAGGCAATGGGGGCTGAAATCTTTGGGGCTGTTGCAGCCAAGAGCTATAGCTGTGTTCCCATCTTGTTTCCTTCTTCTTGCTTGCCCAATTATTAGGCTTAGTCTTAGGCCTTTGAGAATAACCCCAATTCTCAGCACAAGAGCATGGTGCAGTACTCTCGCAGGGAATGTTACCATCTGATGTCAGCAATTCTTGTTGTCCCAACTCGTGGAGCAATTTGTGTTTTCTGGACACATGGGTGGTAGGATTTTCTGGGGCGGATTTTGTCTCTTTAAACTCTCGTTCTTCATTGCGAGCCTCACGGGCAGGGGGCTCCCCAGCCAAAGCGCATAAACGTGGAGGGGGACTTTTCCACTAGTAAGCTTTTTACAATAGATGTCTATTATTCAAAATAAGGAAGGCAGTTTTATAAGGCCTGTGAGTGCACATTTCCCAGTCTGCTGCTTCTTAAATTACCAGGAATGCAAAAATAACCAATAGTTTGACCTCTTAAATCACAAATTGGATAGGCTTACCATTAAAGGACATTGTAAATGTGTTTCCCATTATTTAGTTCATTTGGTGTGTTCAGCAGTGAGCTTTTGGATGTTTTGGGGATTTTTTAAAATTCTTTACAGAAATCATATGATAACTTTCTTTCCTGGAGTTTGATTAGGTCCTATGGACCTACAATAAGAGAAACTGAAGACTTTATAATGAAGGTTGAGGTGGAGTTATAATATTCTTGCTATAAAAACTGATGAGTGCGTGTTATAAAGTATGGTTATAATGAATATAGTGACCTTCATAAATAAGATCTATATATCTTTCATATTTGGTGACTGGAGACAAAGATTATACCAGAGAACTATCCCAAATTGAGACGTACCGTATACAGTTTACCAGTTTGCCTAGGAAAGAAGTAAATTTTCTGGGAAATTTCTGCAAAAGGTGGGATCTGTAAAAATTCTGCATGTTGGTCTGATCTTGTTCCCAATTTAAACTGATGATGATACTGTGCACTCCCTGTGGAAGTCCTGTCTGAGCAATGCAAGCATGTATCTGTTTTATTGCATCCTGTAAAGTTCCCGTTTGCCATCCTTGTGTCTCTTCTCACTTTTATTCACTGATTATGTTTTGTCTTTTAGTAGATCTTCATAAGTCATGCTTAGCTTCTTAGGAAGCAGAGGTCCACTCATTGCAGACATTGCAGTATAGAAGTAATGAAAGTGAGGGCATTGGTCCGGTTTTAGAAAGTGGTTGCAAAAAGCTTTTTGTAAGAGTGTTTACAAAATTTTTCTGTCTGACACTGGGCTTGTTTGGAAATATTTTCGTTATTTTTATCTTTTAAATCTTTTTGCTACTTTTACTTAGAATTTTCCTTTCTGCAACTGTAATTAATTGCAAATGGAACAGGAAGGAATTTTACTGGAACAATAAAGTTTAAAATACGTTATTAAAATAAAATTCCTGTACTTCATTTCAGATTTATCAGGCTCCGTATAAGGAGAGAAAATGTGCGTCTTCTAAGTCATATCTGCATTTGGGGTGTGAGCTGGGAGGAAATAAAGATCTGTGTGTCATTCAAACTCTGTGGTAGGCTTGGTCCTGTGCATACTATGTGTAGGTAGATTGTGATCACGTTTTGACTGTAATCAGCCCTGATCCTGCAAAACCTTGAGTAGTTGCCTTTGGTTAGTTAGACATGTGCTGAAGCATTTGCAGAGTTAGAGCCTGGTGTCATACTTGTCTTTCTTGCATCTGTGTGTTGGTTGAGAGGGTGGGTATGAGGTTCCCAGCTGACAAGGACGGTGACCTTCCTTACCATTATACCTAACACATGGAGGAGATGTGGCCAGCAACCTTTAGGCTTGGTAGGAAATAAGTGGCAGCATCACAGCCAAGACTACACTTTAAAAATATTTGACTTATGTAGCTTAATTGCTACCCAGTTGTCTAGAGGGGCATCAGTGCAAAAGGCGACCTTCTGGTAGCCGGTCAGGCTTTGAAAGTCCAGTGCATAGGAGAGTACAGAAAATTAAGTCCTGATTTTAAAGGATGAGAACAGTTTATTTTTCTTCTTGGGGGCATATGAAGTGGCCTGCTGTCAGGCAGAGGAAATGAAAGAGGGATGAGAGAGACAACTGGAAGTGCAGGTGGTTTTACTGCTTTTGTTGATGAAATTGTCTCCTGCCTTTGATTCTTTTAAGGGGAGCACGCAGCACGGCAAACCCCTGCTTGATTTCAGTGCATGCAAAGGTAAAACGTGTTTCATTAAAACGTGCTTCTAAATGTGTTTCATTAAAATAAAATTTTGAAAAATACTTAGATGATGACGACTAGATTCTCAAAATTGGTTAAAGAAATGTGTGTAGCATTCTGTGAACAGATAAAATGTCATCTGCAATTCTTTGGATATACTGCCTGTAATATGCACTGTCATCCTCTGTTTAAAGTCTTATCAGTAAAACATATAGAATAAAATTGTTATCAGTAACAGAACATTGTTCTAAAATGACTTTGTCTGTCAAATGAAAGGCAGGACCAGAAATAGATAATATTTAATGGTGCAGCTGCTTTTAATGGAGATATGCAAGCAAAACTCACATAATGAATGTTCCTAAAATTTGGTTGGGCTGTTTCTAACTTTTTAAAGCGAACATATTTGTAGAAGTTGTAGCATAGATAAACCTAAAGGCTCAGGATTCCACCTTAAGTGGTTCCATAGGTTGAAAAGCTACTGATATCTCATGGAGTAGACAACTCCATATAATAGGTCTGTGACCAATTCAGTCTAAGATACTGGATAGGGGAGGCAAATCTCTGAGGTGCATTGGGGAAAGTAGCAGTTTATGTGCATATACAACACAAATAAAGCAGTTTTACTGTCACAGCCTTCTGACTGGGTTTTCTCTATGTGTTTTTAGTCAAGCAATTTGAATTTTCTATTTATTAGTAGTTCATTTGGCCTGTGCACCCTAGTTACTCAATGCGTTCCCATTGCTTGAAGTACAGCAAAATGCAAACTGAAAAGACAGTCCGTGACTCTAAGATTTTATCACCTTTGGAAAAGGCAAGGAAAAATGTATGTACACAGTAGAGGAGAGTAATAAAAGCATATTTGTCTACAGGACAGCAAGTGGTCTCAGCATGCAAGCAACTTAACCCTTGTCAGATTATTTTGGAAGCCTCATCTGTAAAAGAGAGATATGAGCCTTGTGATGCGCATATGCTGAAATCCTGTGTTGTAAATACCAAGGTTTCAATGCAGCCTGGCTACTCAGGCAATAAATCTCACTGGAACGCCTTTTTTAGCCTGTAGTAGCTCTGACAATGAGTAGAACTCAAATTTGCTGGCAGCTGCTAAGGACAAGGTCTGTTGAAACTAATGACACATGGTTAATTAATGCCAGATATGTGCATTGATTCAAATTCATCACACAAGCCTGTAGCTGTATTTATATTAGGATGTATTTGTTGTTTTGAAACTGTTTTCTCTTCATAGGATCATTGCCTATGGGAGCTTGTGCCATACCTGTGCCCAGTTATACTGCGTTCCAAATAAGGAGGAAAGTTATGCAGCAGGGTCCTCACCAAGCTGGTGTCTGTGCAGAAGGAAAATGGTGAGCAATGGAAAACTGAATGTGCATATGTTGTTAAAATCACATTTCATTAGGGTGTTGGCTAAATATCTACAGAAATGTTTGTGGGTTTTTGTTTGTTTGTTTGTTTAAAAAAAGCACCAAGGCAAATATTGCAAAAATAAGTAGGGTGGTGGGTGAAGGGCCAGGGCTGGAATTTGCAGTAGGGAGCCCTGAATAAAGGCATTGGGAATTAGGTTATTGCAGCATCCAAAAGAAGGACATATGGAAATGAGTTTTTATGGTCGCAACAGGTAAGTGCACTTCAAAGCATGGCACTGATTATATGGAAAGAATAAAACAGGCAGGCTGAGGGTTGTCTGGTGAAGTAGAGAATTCCTGTTTCAGCCTGANCACTGGAACAGGCTGCCCAGGGAGGTCGTGGGGTCTCCTTCTCTGGAGACATTCAAAACCCGCCTGGACGCCTTCCTGTGTAACCTCATCTAGGTGTCCTGCTTCGGCAGGGGGATTGGACTAGATGATCTTTTGAGGTCCCTTCCAATCCCTAACATTCTGTGATTCTGTGAAAGCATGGCACTGATTATATGGAAAGAGTAAAACAGGCAGGCTGAGGGTTGTCTGGTGAAGTAGAGAATTCCTGTTTCAGCCTGAGGAGACCATTTCTGGTAACATCCCTGGTGGCCTGTGAAGCTTCTCTGTCAGTGGAAATGACAAGAGGGGATGAATGACCTACAGCATCACCTGCCTTTGCTTTCAGTAACCGATGCTAATGCACAGCATCTTGGTGGATAGAGGGAGGTGTAATTCGCACTTCTGCCTCCCAAAGTGATTCCAGCCAAATGCCTGTCATTATCAATACAGCTGTCACGCTGATCCTTGTGGGTAAGAGCTAATGGTGGGCCTTCGTTTGCTTTATGGAACTTGTGGGGGTTTTATTGCTATGTTTGTTTTTCATTTTTAAAAGAAACTACACAACAATTCCCTTTATAGCC
Source organism: Pampusana beccarii (assembly GCA_013399365.1). NCBI lineage: Eukaryota > Metazoa > Chordata > Aves > Columbiformes > Columbidae > Pampusana > Pampusana beccarii. Next base: position 1,043,263 of record VWYH01008006.1, on the reverse strand, counting down.
AAGCAGCACATTAGTGAATAGAGTAATACTGCAATCAAATCCTTCTATGAGGCAGAGGAAAGCAATGTTGCTTTTTTCTAGGAATTTAGCAGCATCCAGTAATCACGGTGATATACGCGAGGTTCGTACTTTCTCCCAGGGAGATAAGGCAAGGGGATAATAACAGATGCTAGGCTGGGTATCAGTCTCTTGTGATAATAAAAACAACATTGAAGGTTTCAAGTGGGAAAGGTCTAAATGCAGCAAGTGTTGGAAGATCTAGTTGAAGATTAGCCTTAAACCTCACATGGGGGAAAGGGAGGTGAAGTCTTTTTCATAAATCATCCGGATACTTAATTTGATATCAAACATGAACCTTAACATGTGTCATATAATCTGGTTTAATACACATGGGTCTTATTAAAATAGTGCGAGCCAAGGACTGTGCTGATTTACACAAGTTTGAACAAGTCCTTTGCAAGGCAGAAAATGTACCTTAATCTAGAGTTCTTTTCATTTAGAGATAGAACGTAGGATGTTTTTAGAAATTCTAGTAGTTTTCCGCATTAAGGGGCTGATCCAGTGCCTGATGGTGTTGTTGGAAAGATTCCTATTGCTTCGCAAAGGGAAATTCATCCCCTGAGAAGCGGGTGGTTATCTGAGGCATGGCCATTAGGCAGAGAGAGAAGCACTGATGGAGCAACTGAGACCCCTGAGTCCAAACCTGGAGCTGCTTGATACTGGAGTATAAAGCTGGATGCTGTGAAACCCTTTCCCTTTTTCCCCCTTTTTCCCCCTTTTTCCCCCTTTTTCCCCCTTTCCCCCTTTTCCCCCTTTTCCCCTTTTCCTTTCCCTTCTTTCCCCCCCTCTTTCTTTCCCCCCCTCTTTCTTTCTCCCCCTCTTTCTGGAATGAGGCTCCTTGGTCAGAATTATCAGCCCCACTTCTCCTGCTGTGCACTCTGCTTCATCAGTACATCGTTAGTTGTCACTGAGAGTGCACTGGAAAGATACCAGTAATTACAGTGTGCTTAATAGACTGGCAGAGAAACCACAATGCACAATGGAAGTGAAGGAGGCAGGCTGATTTCTTGAAAGACAACAAGAAGAGTAACTAAATCAACGTATACACAGACAGTCCGTTTTTATCTTACTGAATTTACGTTGGTTTCCTTGCAGCAATTTTGGTATCATTTTCCATGATTTATATGGTGTCAGATCATACTCAAGTCCATTGCGAGGTGTGGTGGTTGGGGTTTTGTCCAGTTAAATAGTTCGAAAGTGTATTTGGGAAGCTAAACAAATAGACATGCAAGAAGATGTAGGAAACTTCTGAGACTGAGTGAAAGGGGAGGATTCAATCTGCAAAATGTTCTGAAGCACAAAACGCATGTAAAGTATTTGTGAAGATATGTCAGTTCATAAAATAGTATCTGTAACAGCTTAAAAATGAAGTGAAATTAAGGAATACAGGAACTGCAGGAATTCCTTCAGGAAGAGAATTGCTAGTTGTGGTTGAATTTAGGAATTTTCAAGCTGCTCTGCTCCAGTCAAAGGACAGAAATAAACTTTTTTTATACTCCGACATTTTACAGAATTCCTACAGGAATGCTCATTTAAGCAAACAACAAAAAAAATAATGGATGATGATTCTGGCAAACTAGAAAAATCTTAATCTGACCTATGAGAAAAAATTCCTGAAGGAAGCTGGAAATGACAAAGATCTTAATTTAAATGCAGGAAAATTCTGAACTTCTGTGACCGAGGCAGAGGGAACTCAACACTTTTAAAACCATTTCTCTGTTAAAAATACGGATGATTTATTGCCGTTGTTAGACATACAGAAACTGTAATCTTCTGGGATACCAGATCGTTGTTTCTGATTAACCAAAACAAATACATAAAAATAAGGTTGTATCTGTATGATATACCTGATCAGCAGTATCTTTGTCCTGTTTAAACCTTCGTTTTTTATTTTACTCCGTGTATCTTCAAAGTATTTCAATCCTTTGTACAAATTTTTATGGCACTGAGAGAGTTGTGTTTCCCAAGTGTTAATCACAGTGAGTAATTTGCCTTGTGACAGGATATGATCCCACACTTAACCTAAGGAAGGGGTGCAATTTCATTGAATTTCACTCCAACTGAATCAGGCTCAAAACATTGCAAAATTGAACCTTCAGCAAACACTTCACAGTAGCTTTGAACTGGGAGAAAAATAAGAGCTATATTCTAGCATCCTCCAGCAGAACAGTTTTCTTTACTCCACGAAACATGACTTTAATGAGACTTTCCATAAAGCAAGGTATTAACATCAGGGTTATAACAACGTCTCATAAATTTGATCAAGACTTACGCACAAAACATAGGTGGGTTTTTTTCAGATTTATAAACAGGCTTTAATTGTTCTACAAAAGGGTTTGGAACTGCTTTAATCATATCAGTTACTATTACAAGGAGTCTCACAAACATCATTCACGGGACTTGCGGGGTAATAGGTTAGTGCGGTTCAAAAAGGCCTGAATGGTACCATTTGGGTAGAGCTAATTTTTCGTAGTTTGTTTCTGCTTAAGTATTTTCACTGAAATGGTAACAAAAATAAGTGTGTTGTCCTTAGCTGGAAGGCCACTGTCTAGAATAGCTGATTAAATGATCAGTATTTTCCACCAAAGGGACTGAAGATGAAAATGTCAGAACATGAGCATAATATGTTAGGAAACATTTAATTTTAGAAACTTCGTTTTTTTTGAGTTAGTAAAAAGTGGGAGGAATTACAAGTTCTCCTAAGTAGGAGAGAGCATTCATGTAGTACAGGGGTGGCAAACTCATTTTCACCTGATTTCACCCTGATAGAGTAGATCGACCTTTTAAGCAAAATTAAAACCCAATATAGGTTGTGTAGTTCCCTTAATTGAAAGAGAAATACAGCAGGGGACTTTTCGCTTAGCTTTGTGGCTCCTTCATTCAACGCAGTGTGCTGCCTGCTCTCTTTTTCTGTCTGCATCCCTGTCCAAAATATGTGCAATGTCATTCTCTTTAATTCCTTCACAAATACTCTATTCAATGTTAGTGTGTAACTCCTGCTCTAAATCAGATTACCTGAGTGGCTTTTCAGACACCTTTTTTGGAGGGGTGGGACGTGTGCTTGCAGTTTTGATTTAGAGACTTAAATGTTCTGAAAACGCTTAATGCTTTTCCTTATCTGAAAGCAAAGCATTCTTTACATACAGCAAGGTCAATGGGAGAACTTTGGTGAAAGCACAGAAAATGCAAAAATTTGGAAATAGTAAAGTGAAAAGTAGACTGAGAAGACATAAGAATATTTAAAATTGACTTGGCTCTTTCTTTTTAAGAGAGGATTTGTAGTACACATTATTTCTAACACCTCTAATTCAGCTTCTGAGAGGTGGTTTTGGTTTTAGGAGGAGTGTTAAGGCTCTTTTAGTAATTATGGTCCTTGTAATATGAAGCTCAGCAACTGGTGAAATCTTGTCTAATGAATATTATATATGAATATGAAAATATATGACAGCTAACAGTTGTAATTAAAACTCAGCATTTTTTTTCCACTTCCATTCTGCAGTTAAACATAAAAAGAAAAAAATACGATGCTGAAGGTATTCTATTTTATGGTGGCTGTTAGAGAGCAGGGAACCTTGCAGATTTCGTTCCATGGGATGAGAAAACTCAACAGCAGTGATTGCCCGTTTGCAAACAGTGCGTTCAGACACATTCATGCTGATTGTGTACCCAGTTGGGTCTGTTCAGAGGAGTAATTCTTAATTTTTGTGAGTGTAAAGATCTGGAGAATCAGATCCACTGAATAATATTTTTACTCCCCTAAAACTGATTTCGTTGGTGACAGAGTTTAATTTATCTAGGTGATTAATTACACCATTGGTTGAGGGAGAGAAAACACCTATATAGTAGAAGTACAAGTTGTTCTCAATTGATCTGACTCTCACAGTTATTCTTACAGAATACCTTGCACAGGAATTAGATTTGTGTAGAAATCCTGTATTTTCCTGAATGTTTAAATGGGCAATTAAATTCTAAATATGTACCTCTTTCCTTGTATTTTGAAGGGAGTAGTTATGTGCTTAATGTAATGCCCGTGCTTAGTTGCACTAAACCCATGTACTTCAGTTGACTATAATGTTAAGCAGTAAGAAATATTGCTCAAAAATTCTTTATTTCAATATATCACTGAAAATGTGATCTGTAGGAAAAGATTTTTTTAAGTAGTTTGCTATGTGGTTTCTACGAGTCCATTACGTTACAATTGTTACTTACCACCCTAATCATGCTGTAATGAAACTTGATAAAAACAGCAGAGAAAAAACAGTCCGGTCTTAAAAGACGTTGATTGTCATAAGTGTAAGGATTTTCTCTTTATAAATCCACACAGTTACCACTTTGTACTTATTTCACAACACCACCAGTTCAAATATATAATTTTCAGACCTTGTAATTCTCAGGCAAAATCTCATCACTTAAAAAATAATACATGCTAAATACAAAGCTAAGTAATTTGGTTTATTTTAATATTTTTTGTTACACATAATCGAAATTCCCCCCATAGTTATACTCTTGAACACTTCTTTTATATGCTTAAATGGCTCATGGAGAGATTTACGTTTGTTACTTATACTCTACAGGCTTTTCCTGAATTGTTTGTCTAAATTATGTTAGATGCAGTTTTATATTTTCGGTGGGGTAAGCCGTGGCGTACATATATCACCAGTTCAGTAAAGTTAACAGTTACTTTATTGGTTTCACGGTTGTTCAGCGTGCAGAATAGAGAACGCTAGGTTAAAGCACAATTTTACTGTGAATGTGAGCAGCTTTATCACATAAATCCATTGCACGCCTACTGAGCCCATGCTTCAGCCTCTTTTGCCACTCCAGCAACAATTTTATTCCTGCTTCTAATCCTAAACGGAACCTCTGTTGATGACTGATGGTCGGAATTTTTATTTTGCTTAAAATTATCATGTTGGGGGAATACTGTCAGCTTATGTGAGCTTAAATTTTGACCTGTGATTTATGTCCCAGTGATACTGCTTTTGCTTGAGGCGTAGAGCTGAGGATTAGAAAGGCCTCAATTGGGAGGGAAGAACATTCCTTTGGACAAATAGGTTGTCCATCTTTCTGCTTCTCTTATTTAACTTGCAAAAATGTGATTGAAAGCACTTAACTCTCTCAGACTTTTTTCAAATAGCACTGTATTAGAACATCACTTTTAAAAATGCAGCATTTAATCCATTTGGCCTCTGGATGTCGAGTCGGCCAGCAGTTCTGCAGCAGGACTTTGCTGTGAAGCCTTCCTTTACGTACATTATGTTGCAGCACAAATGAGGCTTTGCATAACCATCCATTGACATATAGAGCAGCACAGAGCACTGAAATAAACTTCCCTCTAAACTTGGTAAGGCAGTAAAAAATACTTTTCCTGTAGCTGCTTCTGCGTTGGAGGCATTCGTAAATTTGGAACAAAAAGCTTCTTTAGGATTTGATCCAAACAGATAACAGATTATAATGTTGCTTAAAAAAAACCAAACCCATTTGTAACACAGTTGCCAAGTTTGAGAAAGAGCCCAGTTAAACCTATTTAAGTCCTCTCTCATATATCATTAGAGATTTCCCATTCAGAATATCTCCATTAATGTTATTTATGGACCATTCAAAGTAATATTATTTTATGTTTGGGGGAAATAAAACTTTGGGGATTAAATATTTTACTTGTCAGTGTTCATTACAGTAAATGTATTTTTCCCTAGCTAAATCCTAGAGTTCTTAAGATAATAGCTTGCACTTGTAAATACTTGTATCTGTGACCCTGATCTCTCTTTTCTCATCAAAAATGAAACAATTACATTTCACAAATAGGTCAGCCAGCCAACCTTTGCTACACTGTCCCACCAGTTCTGTTTCAGTTTTGCTGTAACCTGAAGCTGACATTTGATGGTAAAACCAAGAACACAGCTATGAAGAATTGATTCCTGCTAGCAAGTTGCTGGCCATGGCTTTATAAAAGCAGAGATAAATTTGGTTCAGTTACATGCCACTCACACTTGATCAAATCCTGTTGGAGCACAGGTTCACTCGTGGGTGGGACTGGTACTACTGAACAGTTTTTCCTGGTCTTCACAGATTTCAGAGCAGCAGTGGCTGGCCCAGCTCCAGGAGTCATCATCCAGCTCAGTGTTTCTGTAGGGAAAATCAGTTCTTCCAGCTCCAGCCCTTTCAGTTATGGTCACCTCTGTTAAGGATTGAGTGGCAGTTTTTGTTGTGGGTGGGGTTTTTTTTGCCTGTTATGTATAATTATTTTCTATTTCTGTCAGAGACACCCTGAACAGAAATGTAGGTGCTTGTGGTGTGTGGGACAAGACCAGCAGCCTTTTGCGTGTCTGATGTATGTAAGAGGTATTGTGTATGCGTGACACAGCCTTTGTACACGCAGATCATCCCTGCAGGGTGTTTCTGATGAGTCCAACAAATCCAGCGTGGGACTGAGTCTCTTGTCACCGTGTGGGGTTGATGTTGGTGTTCGGAGGAGCCTCAGCACACGTGGTGTGTGCTGCACTCCCTGCACGGTGCATCCTGTACCTCCGGTTTCAAGCTTAATTTTTTGTCCGTTCTGTAGTACGACACATTTATCAAATAACAAGTGATGAATGGGTCAGAAAAGCCTTTCCAAACTACATGTGTAAGCAGAGAAAGAAGGTATGTCTAATCCCGTGATTAATCATTCAATGCAAAGAACCTGTGCTCAAAACCCAACAAAGTGCGGGTTGCTTCATTGACGTGAAGTAGATCTGTGACAGTGCACAGTTCAGGAACAGAGAAATATAAATTCTAGATTGATTTTTACATTATGCAGGTTACTGGGAGGAAAAACTATTTGAGCTGGGTAGAGATCTTTCATCTGTTATGTTACTATATATAAGACTTTTTTTTGCTTTGCATACTGTGAATGTATTTTGCATCATGACATAATACATTTGCGTTGCTGTGGAAACACAATAATGTTATTTTCGTCGTCCTAGGAAACACAGAAACAACACCTGACAGCAACTGTCACACCAGTTTGGATGAATTATTGTTTTCTCTTCTGTCCAACAAAATCTTCCATTCCCTACCGTACCTGAAATAGCAGAAGTTCTTGTGACTGTTATCATTAAGTATCCATTCACACCAAATGGGAAAGGCATTCCGTGCATGAAAATACTCAGTCTCTACCATAAGGGCTTTTCAGTCTATGGCACTGGTCCAGCAAGTCACTTTTGCCCTTGCTTAACATCAAACCTGTGAGAAGTCCCACTGAAATCCATGGGACAGCTCATGTGCTTAAGCTTAACTACACACGTAAGTGCTTTGCTGGACTGATGCCGAACTAAGAGTAAACGACTGACCCGTGGTTCAGAACGCGTGTTTGAGATCTGAGAAAGTTTGTGGCTATTGGTTTTGCTTTTAAAATGAGAGACGGTGCATTAGCTATCTGTGAGCTCCCATGTTTCGAACAACGCGGTCGTGAAGGAAAGTTTTATCATTGGGGGGGAAAAAGAGTTAGAAAGTGAAGTTGAGGGGCGGTTGTACACAGGGCAACTGGATGTCCTGTACCATGGGAATAACGTTTGTGGGGTTGTGGTGGTTTTTTTTCTGGGTGTTTCAGCAACAGTTCAGCTTTTGTCTTTTCTGCTGCTGTTCTGTGAAAAGGGAAGCAACAGGTTAACATTATTACGTTATTAATTATCAAGTTCCATGTGTAATTTCTAGCTTTTTGACCATGTGCACAGTTGTAGACAGAGCTTTGATTTTTGTTACCTGTGTCCCTATAAAATGTTTTCATGGAATCCTATCACTGAATAATTATCCAAATTTTATAAAGAAACTTTGATTTTTTTTATAATACTGTGTGCAAATGTAAGATGTGTAAATATAACTTCTCAGTAAAATCAGGTTCATACTCTGTTACACCTGGTTAGGAAACAATTTCTTTACTTGGACCGTAGAACTGTGTCTCATACACTCTTGCTCATATGTCCATATATACTTACTCATGTTCATTCTCTATGACCGTATTTCAATGCCTGTGGCAAAAACAAAAGCCAAGCATTTCAGCATGTAAGAGTACCCTTAGTCTGTATTTATATATGGACCAAAGCTTCTGGAAGAAAAGGTTGATAGGTTCAAGCATGAGTCCAATATAATGATAAATTTTGACTCCCTATAGATTGCTTAGTGCTGAAAGAAAAAATACCCTGGAATCCTGCTGACCTTTTTCCCAAGGGGCCTGGCCCCAGTTACTCCCCATTACTAGCTCCATATAGTACTGTCAGGAAGAATAACTGTTTTGTATTCTGTACAAAGCTTTGCAGTTTACCCAAAGTCAAGTCTGTGTGTGTGTGTGTGAGATAGAAGGAGGGAGCAAAGGGGAGCGGCTGGACTTGTACTTCAATAAATGTTTTCTTTTTCTTTCTGGAAGTCGCTTCTTCCCTTATTACTGTTCCAGCATTTCTTTCCCCACAGCCATTGTCATTTCTTGCTTACTCTAAGATGAGCTGTGTGCAAAATGGACCCATGCAGTAGCCTGAGTGTAATTCTTGGAAAAAAATGTTAGGCGTCTCCAAGTATAAGTATTTTTCATTTGAAACAACATTTGGTGGGACCTTCATTCAGGTAAACTGACTTTGAAAGGGAAGAAAGGAGAAGTGGAGAAAGCGGTTAATAAAACCTGTAATTCTTACGTGTTTTATCTGGTGGAGGAAGGGCATAGTTGTCTAATTGTTCAGAGATGGCTTGGGTGTGGTGGACGTTTCTGGCTTCATTCTCAGTGGATGCAGCGTTGGGTGTCCATAGCACGCAGAGCAGCACATCTGCATTTTCTGGCCTGGGATAGTTTTATTTCATGACTACATCCATTTGGGGGGAGTAAAGAGAGAGTGAATCTGCTCTTTAAGGGAGGGAATTCAATGAAACGCTCGTGCCAGAGTTGTTCTGCACCGAGCGCACAAGCTGCGTAATGCTCGAACCGTACAACTGAGAGCTGACTGCAGTTCTCTTCTGTATTAGTTTGTGTAGGTTTCCTTCATTAATGCGTTTTAAGTTTATGGTGTGAGAAAGTAACCTTCAGAGGAGAAGCAAAGGCGTTCCGTAAAACCCGAGGATCTGTGCGATGCTCTGCTACCTCTGTGGCTGTGCAGAGGGTGTTCCGAGGACACGGCCGAGCGGCTGCCGAGCCTCGGTGCTGGTGCTCGGGCAGAGTGGGGGGACCTGCCAGGGGATGATTGAGACGGCTTGAATTAAGCGCTGAGCTTCCTCCCAGGGCTGTCAGGAGGCCGGTTGCCTAATGTAAGGGCTTGGCTTAGGTGCTTTGTAGGAAGCATGGATTCCTCTTTGCAAGCTGAAGTTTTGTGTCTGAAACTGATGGGTCTACAGGTATCGTAAATCAGCGTAGCTCAGTATCGGGTTTGATTCTGGATGATGTTTCCTAGGCTCGACTGAGCAGTTTACCACCAAGGCTAAATCTATTGTTAGGCTTATGATGCATGTACCTAAGTGGAAATCCTGACAGCCCTGAAGCTAAGGGCAGAATTATTGGGCTTTAGTTACACAGAGATGAATTTAATCTCCTATTAACTTCAAGGGGCTTGGGGCGCACATCCCTAGAGATTATTTACTCGCTTTTCCCTGCTGACTGTCAGTAAATTCTTTCTGATTTGTTTTCTCTCTTCGTAGCTTAACATCATTACTGTGCTGTCCCACTGGACCCCAGCACTTTCAATTTATCAAGAAACAGGGAACTCTCTTTGTGTCATTCAAACCTCTCATTGAAACAACTTTCTTCTGTACAAAACTTGCACAGTAAATCTGTTTGCATCTGAGGTCTTATACTCCTACTTCTTCAGGGGGTTTTGCGTGTTTATCTAGTGAGTGAGATGTGACAGCGGTTTAGATTTTAGTGTCTTGAGGCATAAGTCTTTATCTTGCCTCTTGTTGAAATACTAGGTACAGTTACATTTCTCTGCTCTTTTTATTCCTCGTTTCTTTGATTTTTCCATAAAAGCAACTCCCATTGGTCAAATCATAATGACAATCAACATATAGTCTATAAAAAAATTATCCTAAGAAAGGATTGATTTCCATTGTAATCAAAGGAAGTCTTTAGTGCATTGTATGGGCATGAATCAAGATCGTAGATTTTTATGGTGTATAACCTTTGTAATAGTGATAGAGGGTGTCAAAAATACCATTTTATCCTCTGTAACGTTTTGCTTTTGTTTTTCTTTTTGAGTGGATGACAAAGACTATAACATTGAAAACAACGTAAGCATAAAACTGAGAAAAAAAAGTATCTTTTTAATGGATAACTAAAACATGACACATAGTTCTGAGTTGCTGCTGTCAGAAAAGTGTCAGAAAAGTTTGGTACTCGTATTTTGTTCACCAAACAGTCTCTTACTCTTCTCATCCCCACCTCCCCTCCCATCAAATTACTGTCACCTTACTGTGTGTAATTCCTTCGCTGGTCTTTTCTCAACCCATTTGGGTAAGAACCTTATCCTTTATCACAAAGCAAAAAAGCAGGCATTTGTAATGTATGGCAGAAGATACAGGATCTGTTACATCATTGTTGCTCGTGCAAACACACATTTCTAGTCTGTAAATCGATCTTCTCAATTAGAAAAGCATCTGTTTCCATTTTAATGTGTTCACTGAATTTTTTTGTGATTAAGATCACCATTAATCCATACCACAACTTGACTAGGTATTATATTGATGAAATATAATCGATTTACAAGCACCTAAGTTTTGCACTGATTGAGGACAAGGTTCTGTTATTATCATAAAGAAGGTGGATGTGTTTGCTAGGTAAATGGATAGGAGTACAAGACACCCTAAAACTTTGTTGGATATTTATAAAAATTGATGACGTTATTAACATAACATACTATTAAAATAGTTTATTAACCTTAATATAGTTTAATATCTTATGCATTTATTATCTAGATATTAACATAACACAATATATTAACATCGTTTATTAAACTATAGTATATTTTATGTAGTTTATATAGTCTAAATGTGAGCACAATACAGAGCAAAAAGCAGGTCTACAATAAAATTTAATGGTGGTAAGCAAAAGGACAAGTTTAAATGAAGGAAAACATTATCCTTTGCACATGTAAAAGTGAAGTAATATGTTCAGTGACCAGAGAATATGGAGGACAGCTTAGAAAAGTACTGTTGCTGAAAGAAAATCTAAGCAAACCAACAGACCCCAGTGTCTCAAGCCTGAGACTGACAGGAGAGCTGCAGCTCGTCTTCATTTTTTCTGGCTATCTCTTCCTTCTACAAGGTTGCATTTTCTTCTGTCCCTTCTGCACGTTGGGAGTTAGTAAACCAAGTATTGTCTTGCCCAAGGGAGAAGAAACCTGACATATCTAAAATAAAGAAGCGGGGATCCTGGATGAATTAGCAGTGGTGAGCTGAAGGCACAGTTCTTCCAGATGAGTTTAACATTGGGGCTACTTAACAGCATGGATGTGCATTTACAGAAATGCAGCTAGAGGCATGATCACCTGGGGACTTAACGGGGTTTTGCTCATGGGAGTTTGGACTGACAACAGGTTGATTTGGGTCAAGTATTTGTCTTGCAGTTAATACAGGTTGTCGAGGGTAACTCATTAGAGTCACAATGACCAGGCTTGCTAATTGGAAAGTTCCAAATATGGCAAAGTGCATGAAGGCACAGGTCTTGCCATCCTCCTGTCTCAGGGTACCCATCTTCATGCTTGGGGGTACCTTGCTGGGCTCCACCTAATAGCCAGGAAGCAGCTATTAGCTTATTGTTATAATGAAAATTAATGTAGGATGAGAATAAACAATACACTGTGGGACTCATTATTTGTCTTCCAGATGCAGGAGGTGAAGAAAATTTGGGAGTTAACGTTTACCTTACAAATACTCGTATTCTAATGGCCACAGTCCAGGCCCTGACTAATGTTTTTGAAATGCTGAGGACAGAAGTTAAACAGGCGTCTAGATCCTGGACCCCACTAGGGAACCCCTGATTAGCACGTGGAGGGCAAAAAGCAAGGGAAGCGCTGAAAATTGAAACCCGGCCAAGAGCATAAAACCCACAGGACTTGTGGCTCTTGCAGGTACTGACAAAGGGATGGTGTCTGTAGGAGGGCGAAAGAGACAGTTCAGAGAAGGCCAAGTCAAGAAAGCAGAAGACTGAGGAGGCAGATGGAGGAGTCTGGCACGGGAGGGTTTGCTGCACATTTCAGTCCTGGCTTGGGGAAGGCAGGTGTCTGAGCGATGGATCCGCACCGAGACGCGCTGACACCGGCACCTCAAGCATCGCTGCGTAGGACCGTGCAGGAGAATCATGGTTGGTGCGAACGGAAGCCCTGAAAAGCCGTAAGTGTCTGTTCAGAAATCTAATGGATAAGAACATTACAAACGCTGCTGGGAGTTTGTTTTGTAGCTTTACTGAAGGAAGTTTCGCAGGTTTCCAGAATGCTGTGCTCTTCTCATACTGTCTGATTTTTCATTGTGCGTCTTCCTTTTTTTTTTTTTGGACTTTCTCCAACAATTTGGCAAACTCTGGTGACTTTTAGGCAAAAGCTCTTTAGCATTCTACTAATCTTTGACTTTACTCTACATATCTTAAAAAGTACGTTATTTTTAAGTTTCTGTAGTAGAAGTATATGCCAATAAGTGCATCCCTGGCACAGCTGAGATCATCTGAGGTGTTGCTATAATTACGTTACAGAGATTGTATGGATCTTTGTGTAATTATTCAGTGTAAAAACACCAGAGAGCAACAACATGCAGGAGTTTGGGACAAATGAAAATCTCGGTTGTATTCTGTTTTTTTAGGTTAGTAAGAAACTCAAGTATTGTAACTGTACTGTCTGAGTAGTAAGGAGAAATTCAAAGAGAAAAGGTAGTAAGCATCAGAAATCGAAGCATCTTACTAGGCCAGGAGTGAAGAATTACAGCCTGTGGTAGGAGTATAGACAGCTCTCCCATTTAAGTCCAGTCAGACTCAAAAAAATATTTTCAGTATCAGCCATTCCTGCTTTGGCTTTTCCTACAGCTGCTCTGCTGTGTCAATGCCTGGTTGTTACCCCATCGCAGTTTCTTTTCCAAAGCTCGAGTGGCTGGAGTCAGAGGAGATCACCTCTGTGGGATGCGGGTTGTACCTTGCACTTGAGTAAAATGTGTGGCATGGTATGCAGGATTTATAAGTGGTATAAAAGTAAATGGACTCTTTGTATATGCATTTTTAGAAGTTTTATCAATAGGAGTTAAATTTGAATCGCAGTTCTGAATGTATGCCTACTAATGACAGGACAGATGCAAGTGTCTCAACAGCAATGTAACAGTCACAGCAGTCATAAGACTCTATTTAATGTAAATTTAACGTAAATTGTTGAAAAGGGCAACTCAAAAGCCAGAAAAATTGCTGAAAAGTCAGCGTCTCTGAAATTCTCCCTTGATTTGTCCTCATTAGACATCTTGGTCTAAGGCAAATGAAAAGTGCTGCCATTTCAGGACTGGCAGCTTAGGGCTTTTGAATACATATTAGTAAATTAAGAGTTTTGTCTCTGCCAGGAACTTATAATGTAGAAATTAATACTGGGAAATTTGTTTATTTTCCTAGAATTGTAAATTCAGTTAAATCATTATAGTCATTTTAATGTGATCTCATTTGGAGGCAAGATAAGTTCAACTTACTACACATAGAGAAAAAAACACAGAAGAAATATAGACCTTAACATTTGATAGATAGGGTTAAATTAATTTAAATACTTAAGATTTTTTATTAAGTTCAGAATATGGATAATCGATTGCTAGATCTGTATTTTTAGATTCTGGCTGAGAATGTGCCTTGCTTGAGAACAGCTATGTACAGTAGCGTAAAGATCTTTCTTCATCCTGCACATTGTCTAGTATATTCCAAAAACTTTTTAGTGTATAATGTTGAAGTGGCTACCTTTCCCTTCACTCCCTTCACCACCCCAGCATTGGCCTTCCCAGGTCATGAGTCTATACACCCCTTCCCTTTCCACTGATGAATCAACCAGACAGCAGGGAACAAACTGTCCTGAAGCAAAGCAACTCTCCAAAACCTAAAAACAGAGCAATTTCAAGGAGTGATGTGATAGTTTGGTGAGACTTCTCTGGTTTTAATGGTTTGTTACCGGATGGTAAAGGAAACACTGATAATGTTAGGAAGAAGGGGGAGGGATGTTCTTCTACTTAGAAAACAAAACAAACATGAAACAAACAAAAAACAACAAAACAAAAACCACAAGCAAACAACAGAGAACAACCAAACAAGCAAGCAAACCGAAAAACCAGACATGACAGTCTTATACAAAAGATATTTCCCTGTCCAACTTGCCCTATTGAAGGCTGGCATCATTTTATGGTCAAAAGATATAATGGTGTTCACTTAATTGATGGGTGGCAAGTATTAGTATCTGCTTCTTGGAATAGGCCCAAGACCACCAGCAGAACATTTTACCATCACGTCATCGGGACAAGCTGGAGTCCCCTTGGCCATGGCTGGGCTTGGACCAGGGTGCTTCAGGTAAAAGGTCATGCGGTTTAAAATTGGCTTGACAAGGTGCCCCGTTCTTCCCCCCTTCCTAATTAACGGTCCTGTCTAGAACCTTCTCACCATCAACTCCTCCACCTCCTTAGCTGGCCAAAGCCTGCACCTGTCCTCACGCTCCTTCAGAGGCTGTTTTTAATTCACAGCCCTGAAATCTGCCTTCCATCAGCCCAGCGTTAGGTTGCTGCATTTTCCAGGCAATAGATAAAAAAATAAGATTGAAGAATGAGTTTAGCATATGACTGTCACGCATCATTTATTATAAAAAAAAAAAAGCTAACTGCAAGGTCCATCTACTGCTTGTTTGCCTTGCCCATCTGGGAAATGGAATTTAAATTACCGCATCAGTTTAGGAGCAGTTTGTAATCCCAGTCTAGTGAAGTCATACATTTTTCATGGGATGGGAACAGCAGATCATAAGAGTTTCTGCAGTTAGCGTGATATCAAGTGTGATCACAAGGCACGCTTTAAAGTATCATTGTTGTAGGTGGAAATGTACAGCAACAGCAGCTCTGCTGTGTCTGGGAGGAGACACTGAGGCGCTGTCATCTGCTTGCTTGCATTTGCAGCTTGAAAAGATGGAATAACTTCCCAGAGCCTGTGACAGGCTCACCGTTATGCAGACTATGTGGGGTTTCACTCTTGATTTCATACAGAATTTTTCTAGCCTCTTTTTGATTTGCAAGCTCCTAATTTTTTCCCCACCTTACTGGTAACAGGTATGCTTTCTAGTTTAAGCTCTCTGAACATGGGGGTTGCATGGACCACAAGCTGAAAACTGTTGTGTGAGGCAGGACGGTGCTGCGGTTTCTTTTTGCTTTAGGAATTGTTAACAGAATAATCCCTTGTGATGTTTGTGTTTCCAGTTATAATTTATAGTAGTAAAAACAGTAAAGACAATAGACCTTTAGCTGAGAACTGGGATGCTCTTGTGCTAAGTGCTGTATGAATACAGAACAAAAAGTCAGTCCTAGCACCAGAGAGTTTAGACTTCAAGTACAGAGAGGTTGTTGCAGAATGGAGTGGAGGAATGGGTGAAAAAAAGAAACCAAATAGGGCCATGCGGGTGGTTCAGCTGCTGTCAAGGATGCTTGTGGGCATCCTGGTTCTTTACAGGGAGTGTTGTCCAGAAACAGTGGGTTAATGAGAGTGAAAACTCCGGTTTAAGATTTAATGAGCAGTAAATGAAGGGGGCATCATCAGGCAGAGGATCAGAGCCAGAGGAAGGGAGAGAGGTGCTCAGAGGGCATGGGAGGTGTCCCTCAGAGCCCTGGGCAGCTCTGGACTCTGTTAGAAGAGGCACGAAGAACAGAGAACAAGAACCAGGTGCAATGAGAGGCAGTTTGTGAAGTGTTGATTCGAGGGGTACAAAAACTGCGCCATGCTAGGGTTGGCTATGGGAATCTTAAATTAAGGATGGTGATAGATCTTCAGATACTGATCTTAAGCAGTACTTGACATACTCTTGCTGCTCCCCATGTGCTGCTTAAACCCCTCCCTTCTGCACACCAAGGGTATAATTCATCTTCTCTGTCCTTACCCATCTGAAAGCTGTAGGTCTGGGATGAACTCGGTGTCGAAGCTCTACCCTTACTCAGTGGAGGATCAGAGGTGAGCAGCAGACAGGTATCTGCAGAATCCGGCTCTAACATGGGGTGGGTGAATTATTTTCTCACCCTCTCTTGTCTGAATGACTAATCTTGTCAAGACACCCAACCTTTGGTAGTTAAAATTAGCTGGACGAAATCCAGTGCCAGGTCTCCTCTTTGTCTAAATCCCTTATTAAGTACCTATACATTTTTGAAGCATTAAAAATAACTTCAGAAGTGTAGTAAACTTCAAGTTTCCTGGGCTGCTCAAAACTACTGCTTCTAAAAATACTGTATTTTGTGACCCTGATAACAAACAGAAGAAGGAACATTACAATCTGTTTCTCATTGCCAGTGTCACCTTCCTAAGAATGCGATACCATTTCTGTGATGGAAGCTTAGACAGGGAGGGCTGGAGTCTACACTTCTTGCTATGACCTGTGGACATTTTCTAAATATCAAGGCTGCAGTATTTTATTTTTTTTCTGCAAAGAAGATGCAGCACTAATAATGAACACTTTGTTATTTTAAAATATATTTTTATCTAGATCTGATCAAACATAAAATACATGATAAAAAAATGTTTTCTACCCTCCAATAGAAGCAGTGAAAGAAAACAAAAATAATGTTTCCTCTTCCTACCGGCTTTAGTTCTGATGAGCTTTAAACTACAGCATTTATTTGTGTGTCTCCACAGGTACTAATTTAAATGTCAACAAAGCTGATACAGGGATTTAAGTGCTGATCACTTTAGCAGTTACTGTGTCTGTCCCCAGATCCCAAACACTCCCACCAATTCCCCTAGATGCAAAAGCCCAAGGTGTCCCCAGTACAGCTGTCAGAAACCTCCTGCTTTTCTCCCGGGCTGTTCTACAATGCTAACACGTGCTTTCAGCAAAAAGGACCGTGATACAAAGGCTGAGAAGAAGATTGAAAAGTGAGTGGCTTGCTGAGGAAAAAAAAAACCAAAAGGACAAGCCAGATATATTTAAATATGGAACATGCCACTTCAAATTCAGATTACTTTGATGGAAATATTATTTAACATCATGTGCAAGTGGTGCTTTAGGCAAGCATTCGTGACTGTGTTTAAAAGGGCTAAAGTAGGTAAAATACAGTAGCTTACTATGCACAGGAGTATTATGATGACCTACCAGTTTCTTTCTGATATGAAGAATTCTAAATTTTTGCATTAGTTTACCTTCTCTCAACCTCTCATTATTTTCTAGTACTTCATCATCACCCTCACTTCTAAAATAGAAACCAGTACTCTGTTAATCTTTTCCTGCAACCGTTTTCCATTCCTGCGATGTTGTTACTGTTGATCTCTGAAGTCTTTTCAGTTCTTCGTTGCGTGTTTTCTGGTTTTGCTTTTATTTTCGAGGAGAGGTGACCTGTGCCACACAGTGACACAAGGACATTTGATAACATTAGTGAAGTGCTGCGCCCCACCTGCTGCCACTGACTTCTGTTGGACTTTCTGCCTATTGGATCGTGTGCAAATCAGCATCTATAAACTCCAAGAGTTTATGTTTCAAAGAGATATTTAGGAAATACTTAACTGTACTGAAAGAAGCAGGAATTTTAACATTTATTTCAAGCCGTTGCAAAGCTCATCTCATGTTTCCTTGATAGTTTGTCTACACGATTTGTTAGTGCTCAGTAGATATTAGAAACAACTGTTCAGTTCTGCTTTCTTTTACATTTCATGCGATTACTTTGATTTAAATTCTGCAAGTGGGGTAGTTAAGAGGTGGAATATTTCTGAAAAAGTCTGCAAGTTCTAGCAGTCTATTTTTAAAAAGGCAGAAGTGTGAATTAATAACGAAAACCAGAATTAGATTTGAACT
This sequence comes from Pampusana beccarii, assembly GCA_013399365.1. NCBI lineage: Eukaryota > Metazoa > Chordata > Aves > Columbiformes > Columbidae > Pampusana > Pampusana beccarii. Next base: position 1,025,213 of record VWYH01008006.1, on the reverse strand, counting down.
CTTGGATGAAAACTAATTTCCTCTGTTGTTTCTAGGACATCTAAAATTACTCTGATAACACAGCTGAGGAGTTCATTAAATAATTTTCGTCGTGTACCAATGAACCTCTGTTCAGATGGGGAAGACAACACTAGAGAAACCGACCCTTATTAAAGGTAAGACACAACTTAAGGAATTCCATCTTTTGTTAAAATGTTTGCATGCAAACCATGATTTCTTCATGTGACTGGCTTCCTGTTCGCTTATTCAGAGAAGCTGTGTCACCAGCGGTGCTAATGACCGTCAATACATAAAGTATACAGCCAGATTTATGGCACCATGATGGAAATAGTCTGTTTATAAACACTTTTTTTCAGTAAGTAATTATCACAACGCATTCGGGGTGAAATCCTGTTGCTGTACATGCTGAAAGGTAGACAGCAGTGCAATGTGGACCCTGATGACAATATTATAGTCGTGGTGTTGCTCAAGCATTGAGGCGAGTTGTACTAAAGCACTTACGTATTTTTGGTTTGAATCATTAAGATAACGGTCCCTGTACCACGCAAGAGTGCTAAATGATTGCACTCTGTTGAGGGTGACTTTTAGTCTTCAGCATTAAACTTTAGAGAGAAAATTTCTTCTGTACTTATTCTGTGCATTGCACAATATGGTAACTAATTGCAATTGTATAATCATATAATTCTACAAGAGTTTTTAATGAGTGAATTTCAAAATATTTGAAAGTTGGTACTTAAATAAACATAATGAATTTTGGATCCTGCTTCAAAGCTTCTGAACCTTTTGAATATATGTTTTGAGCTGCAAATCTCATTAATCCCTCTGCAATGGGAATTATTATTGTAAGATTTTTTGTTGTCAGGCAGCAAATACTGTGAGAGGCATTTCTACATCTGACTACGGTGCAGAGAAATGACAATTAATCTGATAAATTGATAGGTTTTGGTACATTTTGCGATCTCACTGGATACCGCGGTAGCAGAGGGAAGGCCGCTGGCTTTACAGTTATTGACCGTTATCCTGATGAATTTCTAATGGAGATCATTTATGGCTTGCAGACTGTTCCTCCCATAAACATTGATCTCCACACAGGTTAGAAGGCAGCTCCAGGATAAAGAGCACTAGCTTCCAAGTAATTGTCATGTTTTAATAACTTAATCCAGTAGTTCTCTAAATTCAATATTTGCCGGTTAACATTGTGCTGCATTGGGAAAGGCAGTATCACCCTCTTCTGAACTTAATTAGAAGAGTTAAATGCTATTTGAAACAGAAGAGTTAGCTGTTCCTTGTGAGCACATATGTGAGGATTTTATTTTATCCTCCGTTCTAAAGTAGCATTGCTATGATATCCTTAACTGCGCAGATAGTGACACAAAGACGCTGCCCAAATAATTTGAGGTGGATTTTTCTAAAGCTTTGGGTGGTCATTGGATTCATTAATGCGATGCATTCCAAAATTCCTGGCAAATTTGTTCTAGAACCATATAATTCCTTACATTGTATATGTATATATACCTTGATGGCTCCATTAAAAATTACTGTAATTAAGGAAAGAAACAATATCTGTGAGCTCTATGCTTACTATTGTACAAAATTATCGAAGGTTTGATTAATATTTTTTTTTAAGTTTGCAAACCTATTGCGTGAATATGGATTAATAACTTGCTCTCAGAAATAAAGAATAGCTTATAAGGAATAGAAAACAAGAATATACATGCCACAGCAGCCCCGCAGGTATACGTTTCTGATTTGTTGACTACTCTGGCCAACTTTGATGACAGCAGTTGAGAATTACAGCATGAGTTTTGCCAAAGACTAAGTACGATTTGTGTCAGGAAACCTTTTTGTATTAATTATGTATTTTTCCTTCTCCTTTTCTCAACAGTTTTTTCCTAAAAAAGAGAATAAAAGAGAAGAGAAAAGAGAAAAGAAAAGAAGAGGAGAAGAGAAGAGAAAAGAGAAGAAAAGAGAAGGAAAGAAAAGGAAAGGAAAGAAAAAAGAAAAGAGAAAGAAAAGAGACAAAAGAAAAGCAAAGCTTTTTTCCTCTGCTTCAGGAAGTTGGTGTACAGCAAACCACTTCTAAATCAAGTTGCAAGCTGGTATTGTAAAAAGCAAAGACTTTATTGGTACCAGACATTTGTAAATAAGTAATTGACACTCATGCTCTAACAATAAGCAATTCCAAAAAAAACAGGGAGCTGCCAGAATAAACAAGTTTGCAATGGTCTCCATCCAACGCTGTGTATCCATCAGGGTCAGCCCCATCAGTGGTGGTCACAATAACAGCTCTGGGGCCAGCTGCAGTTCTCCTGCTTTTGTCTCTTCCTTCCTTCTCCGCAGGTCGCAGTGGGATCCCCGGCACGGGCAGGCTGTGAGCTACGGCCCTGTGCTCTGAACAGTGTGTCTGAGGGCTGGCGACAAAGGCAGAGCCTCTGGAATTACTGCAGTTTGGCTATGCAGAGGACCAAGGTGAGAGGCACGCTGCTGCCAGGGGGCCGCGGGCTCAACACTTTGGCTTTTGGGGGACCAGAATCACTGAATCAGGCCTCCCTCTTTTGGGTCTATGCTGTGGGGATGCGGCTCAGGAGCACCCAGAGCACGTTTGCCCTTCCTCCATTCTTGGTAACTGGGTGGGATACGATGAACATTAATTGTTTTTACAACAGCATCTTATTACATTTTGAGATAGATTACTCCCTGTCTCCGTCATTTGAAGCTGGCTCTCTCCAGTCCACCCTCCCCACCCCAGCAGTTCCTGTGCTTTACCTCCTGCATCGCTGCCTTGAGCCGGTCTGTGAAAAGCTGACGGAGCAGCACGTTCAGAGGGGACATTTGCCACAGTTCAGCAACTGATAAGTCAAGTACAGTGGAAGGCAAAACACAAGGTAAGAACGGGTGTAAGGTCTGTGTCGAACTGTAAGCACACTTTGGTAGTGGTGGGCATGTTAAAAACTGTATTTGAGAATAAGGCACTTGCACAGAAGGTTTCTGTTCATCTCAGTGAGGCGTTATGATTTAAATGAGGGAGCACAGACCTCCAGACTCACTCTGGTCCTTCAGTCCTGTCTCATGCAGCTTCAGAGAGATGCCATATATCAGACTGGTGAGCTAGGGAAGGAAGCATAACTGTATTATTAGTGTGATTTAAAACCAAAATTAATGATGGCTTTGTGTGGAGTGTGCCTAGTGCAAAAACCCCCTGCGTTCTCTTTCTGAGGGACTACACTTTAGGTTGTTGGGGGTAGGGGGGTTGGCTTTTTTGTTACCCCTACACACTCCGTGGACAGTTATTGACTGACAATCCAAAGAGCCAGGTTTATTTTTTGTAAATGTGGTCATATTGTCTATGTAACTCTCTTAGCAATGAAGTTTTTGAAAGTTAGAGGAGATAGATCTGAAGACTCCTAAAAGCCTTGGCTTAGAGTACCTGCTATGTGAGTTTCTGCTGGCTTTGACCTTCAGAATATCTTTTTTTAAATGGTTTTCCTAGAAAGAAACAAAACTTGAGAAGGGGTGAAAAAATACGAATTATCTTTGACAGCATTTACCTTTCCTGTTAGAGGTGATGATGCAGGGCTTGGAAGCAGAGAGGGCTGGTGAGCTGGTGACAAAGAAAAATTTAGGAATGTCTCTTCAGTTCATGGTGCTGGGTGGGTTGTTTTTGGTTTGGTGGGTTTTTTTGCTGTTGTGGAGACAGCAGGAATGTCGGAGTACACAGAAGATGGCTTGAATTCCAGTGAATTGTGGTTTAGGTGTTGGATGTATGCCGTTGAAAGTGTTGTTCTGTAAGTGCATAAATCTATTTCATTTGCTTTCATTAAAAAAGTGTTGCAAGTCATAAGTACCATAGTTTGTAAACAAAAGATAGCAAATAACAAATAGTACAGTAATAGATACATACCTACATTTATACTGTAAATCAAAGATATGCTGTTATAGAGCAGAAATACATTATTTTTAGGAAAGTTAAGTATTTCCAAAGAGATGTTCACTGCTGAGGCTATTCTAGAGTAATAGGAGGAGTATTTGAATTGTTCAGCAAAGATCTCTTCAGTACTTGTGTCATGACAGATTTCTGAAATGTTACTGAGCCAGTGTCACTCTTCATTCCCTTGATGAGTGAGACAGTGAGAGCAATTACCCCCAAATTTAGCTGTTCTTTTATTCTCAGTGATGTATATTTCCCCAAAATACTAACTGAATGGCTTCTAAACAACCAAACTTCAGTCTTGCGAAACTGCTTGCATGCGATTCAGTTCAGCTGTGTTGCTCAGTGTTTGTGGTGTGCGACGAACTGCCTGTGCCTATTGTTTTCATTCCCAGATTAAATCGCCGAAGGCTTTGGCAGTCTTGAGCTCTGTTGAAGTTGTTGGGATCTGAAGATGCTCACAACTATTATGGTGGTGTCAAAAGTGAGAATTTTCAAAGGCCTACCCACCAGATGTTGCACATAACAGTAGCAAAACCTCTTAATTTTGTACAAACACTAGTACAACTTAGAGACAATTCCGTCCTCCAAATGTACATCTGTTTGAGCAAAGGGTTACCAGAAAGAAGAAACAAGGTTATTGAGACCCTTGCTCAATAACCACAACCATTATTTTGCAATATTTATTGAGCTCTGCAGTGGTTTTCCTCGGATCAGAACTTGGCTGGTTTTAGTAACAATATTTTAAGTTGTGTCATAGGGATTGTTCAATGTTATTAGAGCTGAATACTTTTATCTGCCATTTCAGAATTGCTAGTTATAGATCTTGCAGCAATGCATTTGTATGCTATAACCTATAGCAAAATGTCATGTAATTTGAAGACCAGCTTCACCCGCAGTGAGTCCCTCTGGTTTGTATCACCATCCAGAGAATGTGTTTGGGCACCATTCCTGTTTAACCTGGTTGACTCAACATTACTTGCAGCCAGGTGCATTATTTTCAAAACTTAGTCCTGAAGGTTTAGGTGTAAACTGGCTCAAGAGAAACATATGGATAATTGCCACTTAAAATCCCCATGTGTTACTTCTGCAAAGCTGGTTTAAGATGAACTTTCCTGTGTCTTACCAAAACTCAGCCTACATAGTGCTTTGAGACGTGTACAATCAGATACTTTTTCTTGTACAGCTAAAATATATGTTTGTTTTTTTTTTTCAATAGATTTTCATATCTTTCCAGAAAGAACTACTCTTCTTAAGCAGCAGGTAAGGAAAAGAATATGGGTAAAATATTTGGGGAGGAATGGGAAAGAACATTTAATATATTTAATCTTATTATACATTTTTCTACATTGAAGTCAACAGGCTGCAAATATATTCTGCTACAAAGCTTTGTGTAAGAAATATCTCTATAAGAAAATACATCTCATTAAACATTTCCTGTAAATAAATTATCCCAGATAACTGTTTTGCATGAGGAAAATGAGGGTTTAGTCCAATGCTAAGAAGAGTTAAAAATGGCTGAGAGCCCCTTTCTGCAACTCCCCTGCTCACACTGGGTATCATTTTCTTTAAAATGTAGTCACAATGAGAGCAATAGTGTTTATCTGCTGACTATGTGCTGGGTCAGTGTATGTAACACTTGGAAAGCTGATTCCTGGGTTGGTTTGTTTGTTAATATCTTGAAATTATGCTATTTCTGAGCCTTATTCGTGTTTTGGTGACACTGGAAAAACTCTGAAATAAGCAGAGTTGGTATGACAGGACTGCAAGGTAAAACTCTGACTTCTTAATAAACAGAAGACCCTGTCCATGAGCAATCGCTCTGGGTCAATAAAAACTAATTCCAGCAGGGAAAGAGGCATGTGAAATACTCTTCTTACGTAGACTCTTAAAAAAGATAAAAGGCAACATAATTGAGGTCTGTGTTCTAATAAGAAAGTCTGACTCAGGTGGTGTAGCTAAGCTGTAGCTTTTAACCACTGCTGGAAACACATATGTGGAGAAAGGTGTCTTAGGTTTGGTTGATGTGGTCTTCAAAGTTAAACTTCGTACTGGTGTACCCGCATTGTTCAGAACTGATTAAACAGAAAAGTCACTTGTATTACAAAACATGAAAATGGGTAGTTACAACTTAGCAGTAGATCAATTATAGAATCAGACTTCTTTAAAGAAATAGCAGTCTCTTTACCAATGTCTATACAAAGGAATACTTGCAAATAAGTAAAATGAAACAAGTTTGAAAAGACCTGGGAGACGAGTGAAGGGATAGAGCCTGTCCATTTTTTAACAACTACACAAATTATGTAGAGTTTTGAGCTGTTTCCACAGTCCGTGTACCTCCGTCATTCCTGGCAAACAGTCTGGACTAAGAGGACATTGAGTTCAGGCTGAAGCCCAGCTGAGGCTGGTATGCTGTGACATCCCATGATGTTTAACAGCTCATTTGCGGCTGTATCATCTTCTTACCTCCTTTTCTGCAGGAGAAGAGGTGCTTAGAAGAGCCAACTGCTTTTCCTTTGCTGCCTCTAAGAAACAAATCTGTTATATTTCTGCAGCGTGCCATCAGTAGCCAGTTGCTACTAATAAAATGTCAAAATTGGAGTTTGTTGCACTATGCTCTAAACACCTCATCAAATGTCTACATCATCTAACAGCAACAGTGACCCAACTTCATAGTGCTCTGTGTTAGTCACTCTGCTGTTTCTTTTGGAAACATCTATAATGCAAGTCTGCTTAGGCAAAGAAAGTATATTTAGGACTAATGAGCAACTGCCTGTACATAATTCTGGATTCAGCATACACATATTTGCTTCATCTGTTCAACCCAATGTATACTAGCAGTAAACTGAGGCAAATACAAGCGATTAAGAGCCATACTATGACATTGAACTACATAAAGCATTTCAATTTACCTATGTATAGGAAACAAAATCCTGTTTAAATGCCTCCTCTTACAGAAACTGATGCTTTCTTGAAATTGTGAGATGGGAAGTTTTCACCTCTTCCACGAGGGCCTGCAAAACATGGCACTCTTGTCCTGCAGGAGTGCTTTCTTTGCTGAAGTGTCAGCCCTGAATGACAAGGGCATGTGGACATTCACAGTAACTTTATTTCCGTTTCTCACACCTGCAATGTCACCAATAATGTGTTAACAGATGGGTCTTCCTGGCATGCACTGCTTGCTATAGGAGTACAATGTATACAAATTATTCAGCAGTCATTACCATGCTGGAAAACCCCTGCAGCCCTAACACTGAACCCCTGAAACATCACAGGGCAATGCAGCAAGGTAAGTGACATTAATTTCCGCTGGACTTGTTTGCATACTAGCATTTGCCACAAAGTGTAGAAGTTATTTACAGAAGAGCTGCACAGTAGGAGAACTCCAGCTGCACTTGTTTTTACCACCATCACAAAAAGAAATGCATTTGGTGTGACTTCTACTCCTATCCTAACTGTTACCTTAGCCATTCTGCTTTCATTTACAGTCCGCATTTCCCACTGTGCCAGAATGCATTAAATACACAAAGCCACAGTCACTTAATACTATTTTACCAATCCTCATTCAGATTTTCTGGCACACGTGAAGTCTTGATTTAGAAGAGGAGGTTGCGTCTTTCCATACTTTGCAAGACAGCCCCTTGGCACAGTCACATCGTTGGAAAATCTCCAGTCCATGGGACCCTTTCTTGCGCTGTTTGGTGCACACCTCCCCCTGATGCAACACAGGCTTGCAAATTTTGGTCCAGAAATGGCGAGCACAGCAGTGTCCCTCAATACAGTCTGATGACCGTAGGCAGGGGTCGCCTTCGTGTCCTAAAAAGAGCAACCAAACTATTTTACCTCGTGGAAAAAATGTGAAAGCACAGATTCAGTGCAGATTGATGCAAATAAAGCTCAGAAAAAGTAGAGACGGTATTTGCATCTGTGGCTGGCTGAAGGATGTAAACACAAGGGAGGTTATGAATCAGGCAGGTTCAAGGGGGTAATTACTGACACCTGCCATAAGACTTAGTAAGGAGAAATTCAGCTACAGGATTGTAAGCAGAAATACAAATGCTTAATTAAATGACTGTTACAAGAGGAGGATGTGTGCAATCTAGCACAACTGAAAAATGGATTGTCAGTCCACTTCTGATAGAGAGAAAAAAGCAGATACTATTTCAATCACAGGAACTGCTGGTTGATGTTACATCACTTTCTGAGTCACGCTGTGAATTCTCATGACAGACATCCACTCCCTGCAAAATTACCGCCTATTTCTGGTTTGCATTGCTCTATCTTAACAGCAATAACATGATTCATAGAATCATTCGGGTTGGAAAAGACCGTTAAGATCATCAAGTCCAACTACAAACCATTCATAACATGAAGGAACAAAGCAACGTAATGCCAAGGTGATCTTACCTTTTAGGTGCGACAGCTTGGAGCGCGGCCTCCCCAGGTTTTGCCATCCCAAATCCTTGCTGGCATAATGACTGTTCTTCTTGTTGCGTGGCCCTTCCAGAGCAGGGATGTGAGGTGTAAGGATGCTTTCAGTTACTGGTATGCAAATACCTGCGAGGCAAAGACAGTCAAGGATCTGAACAAGAGGAAAAGCAACCGAGAGACATACACAGGACCAGGACCATGGAAGTGCTGAGGCTTGGCCTCAATTCACACCTCTGTCCCTGATCCCTGGCACTGAAATGCGCCACAGCTCTGCTTCGCTCATGGTGAGCCCCCAGAGACTGCCTTGGAGACATTTCTGTCTCTGCATTCTCCAGAGGGGAGTATGGGAATGCAAGCAGGATGGTTATAACACCCTTAGACAGAATAGATTAATGATTCATTAAGTCTCTTTTGCTTTCTTAAAAAGATGGGTTCTGTGCAGTCTACCAGCGAGTCAAACCACACTGAATGTAGCGCTGTGATTTCAGGCAGCAGCATTTTTGGGTTTCCCCACCCCAAAAATCAGAAAACGTCTGGAAGTACACAAGCCTTAAGCATAGAAATATTATTAAAGAAAATGAAGTGGAGTGGAATGAAGTAGAAAATGAAGTTTTTGTTGGCTTACAAAAACAATGCAGTCACCTAGAAAAAAATACTGTTGCTTGGAACACTCAGAGAAACAGATGCCATCAAAATGCTGATTTTTTATGAAGAAAAACTAAGACAGGCCTGACGTACCATTGTTGCAGCGGTTTCCAGGGCAGCACATGCCATCCCTGTGGCAACGCTTCTTCTTTCTCCGGCACAGCATGCATGCAGACGTTGCTTGATGAGGACTGTGACAGTATCGCCCAACTTCACATTCTTTATCGTTGGTACAAGGATAGGCCTGGCGGGTAAAAGAAAGGTTTACAGTGAAACACTGCTTTGTACAAGGTGTGTATGCAGCCTATTAAAAAACAGACCACAAAAAACCCAACCAACCAACCAACAACAACCACGACTACCACCAAAATCTTCAAACAAACAGAGAAACAGAGAGTTGAGATGCCGTTCACCAGGGCCAGGAGATGCAGGGATGCTTCACTGCAGTATATAGCAATTTTTAAGCTCACACTGCTGGTGAAGATGTATCTGCTTAAAGAATCAGGGAGATGCAACCAGCTCCCTGGCAGTTTCATCTTTTCTTGCCTCAAACATATACTGGCACAGAAGAATGCGTATTTTTGTGGGTTAAGGCTTCTGAGTCATAGACAAGAACTTAAAACTCCACAGTGAAAAATAATCAGAACCAGTAAAAATAATCAGAGTCAATAAAAATCCTGAAACACACCTGAAATAGGTAACATTTAAATTAAAACTCCAAGGAAGCGTTTTCCTTTGACAGTTGTCGAACACACTGATGGATAATAAGTTCACTGTTCTCAGGGTGAATATCTACACCACAGTGGTACAAGTTCCTTTACAACTGCACCACTCCCCACACCAGTCAGACTCCTTGGAAGTGAACTGATATCCTGGTCAGCATTTCGCTTTGATAACCTTCACTTACAGGCTTTATTATACACCCTAAACTTGCCACTTGCTAAACAACACGCTCCATTATGCAGCATAGAATATATTATAGAGCACAAACTGTCTTGCACATATAATTCCCTACAAGCAGAGACACACATACACAAATTCTCCCACATTCATCAAAACCAGCATTCTCCTCCAGGAAAACTGTTTTTTAAAAGAAGGGAGTGAAAGCACCGTGTTCTCCCATAAAGAGGGAGAAAGAAAAGCTTATTCCTACAAAAAGAAAAGACTCGATGCTTTAAGGAGACAAAAACACAAACTGCCACATTCCAGGATCCTTTCTGCTGACTCCCACACAGCTACAACTGTGTTCCCTGTCTGCTTCTAATTTTACTGCCTATTAAATTAATTATAGATTTTTTTCATTCCACAAAATTATACTTGAGGTATTTGTTTAGATAAAAAGATGAGAATAAATTTGGGGCATTTTCTGGAAAATGATGTTTACACTTCCTCAACTTCAGCATTTTAAATAAATCAAAATATTACTTTTACTGTTTTCAGAATTACTCTTGCAACTAATTATTCACCACAAACAAAAAGCTCAACTGACTAATTTTAAATGTAGGCTGCTTACTAGTAATATTTTAAGGCTTGATACGACTGTTCTCAGAAAAAAAAACAAACCAAACCAAACGAACAAAACAAAGCAAACAAAAAAAACCCCACCAAACTTGGAGGCTATTGGGAATTTGCTCTGAAGATTGTTCTTTAGATGCAGAACTTGTTTCTCTGTGCCATTCTGTTGAGAATTGCAGAAGAAACAAGAGGTCTGATAATGGAATGAAGCAAGTTTCTCTAGTGCCATTAGTGGGAGGGAGGACCATTCCCTTTCCCATGTGATTTTATTACTTGTTTTCTTTGTCAAAAATTACTTTACCAAAAGTGCTGGCTGGGTATTCCCAAGTGCTGCTGTCCCATTACTTCTGCCTTCTGAATATGTCTTTGAAGAATGACTCCAGAGCGCAGCTGTTTGGAGTAACCTGACGTATGTGTAAGTCTTTCTCCCTTAAGAATAAACATTTCCTCTTGAGTTCATCCTCGAGAGGATGAACATCAAAGGCTGCCAGATCTTTTAAGCAGGAGTAACAATAAGAACAAATGCAAGCGCTGCCCTGTTTGGTATTCTTAAATGGGTTCTACCTGTTCTAGCAAAGTGGAACTAAAGCCTTCTCCCCTCAATCACATCACTCCTTTCCCTCATTGTTCCAGCAAGAAATCATTAATGCTGCCTTATGATTCATGATATAGTCACCATAAAAGTAAGGCTTCCCTGACTTAAACGACACCTCACTAAACTAAGGATATTTACAATACAGAAAAGCAATCTTATATAGACCTGTGCATGGTTATGCTGAATTTGGAAAATGCTAACACTGCTAGCTGGGGGAAATGCAAATAAAAAACAGATGAACTAGCTAAAACCTGGAGATGAAGGCATTTTAGACCCTTGTCTGTCATCAAGACCTTCATAACCACATCTTTTTTCCAATATGGGCATGTGGTATACACCTGCAACTTGTCAGCAAGAAGCCTACTTGCAGTTTTCTTTTGGTTCCTCAAATAGTTCTTTAAAAAAAAGAGTTCCTTGATCCTGAATGGTGCTAATGAATGCTCTCACATACCATTTCTAGCGTATGTTTTACTTTTGGCTTTTAGGCTGAGTGATATGTAAAAGATATTTTGAGATATGCATCTAATTGCCAACTCTCAGCTCTGTCTTTAAGAACAGTAACAGCAACCAAAGACAATTTGACGTGAAAAATTGCCAAGGAAAGTGACATAACTCAGCCTTTATTCCCACTCTAGAAACCCATCCAAACAAAGATGACACTTTTGAAATGAAAAAATACACCAAAACATTCACCTACCTGAAGCAAATGACTGTATCACATCACATTGTGTTACATGTATCTCAAACAACAACCGGCAAATCCAGTCAAAACCCCAAAAGACCAGCTGCCAGCCAGCTATATGAAAAACCCTCTTGCAATTGCCTGATGCTGCCAATTGCCTTGATCTTTCTTCCAAAACCACCATCCATTTGATATCCTAGCTATCAATCACAGAGAGCTCGAAACAAAAGTGCCTACATAGCTTTGTGCCTGTCTCTAAGTCACTAGACATTGATTGCAATAACTCCTGCTCCCAGTAATTTCTGTCACTGCACAGCATTTAGTGTTAAAACCTAAAAATAAAACAATACCATGCGTACATAGCCCTGGCTAATAAGAGGGAAAAATGTTCTCATGTTTGGCCAATTGTTGGCGCTGGCTGAACCAATCTATGTATAAATATGCGTATATTTTAAAAACACAAGGATAAAGAAAACATACTTGTAAAAATATACGTGTTAACAATTGCCTATGCGTGAGTCAAGGTTTTCAAAGTCTCTTACACTGCAGTGCCTGAAACACAGTCCTAACATTTAGAGAATTGCAAAGAACATTTCCTATATCCAATGCAAAGACACAAATCAGTCCCAGATGGAGAGGGGAAAAGCAAGCTGTAAACCAGCTCTACTTCCCCAGCAATGATAACTAATTCTACAAGGCACATCATCCCTTCACATTCTTCAGATATACATATCATTTTCTGGTCGTAAATCTTTATCCACTAAACACAGCTTTGATATTATGGGAAACCAGATGAAACCAAGATAAAATATGTAGCACTCCCTGAAGCTGCATTTAAACAATCTTATTTAATTTTTTTATCCCAGATTACAGGCAATCAAGTCACCCATAGCATGACAGAAACTAGATTTGCCTGTGATAATGAGTTGCATTTTCAGAATTCATTGTCTGATTAAGGGCATTGCTTGCTGGGATATTTTTCTTCACAGTCATTCCAATTACTTTTGTATCCTCATATAAAAGATACTGTTGAATGCATGTCCAAAAATGTACAGCAAATATGCACTGGTTTTTTTGCAATATTGGAGGATTCAGGCTAGATGTTCAGACGAGTGCGGCTCATGCTGTGCCAGGATGTTCCCTGCATCGCCCCACCAAGATTAACCCTGGCCAGCCAGGCCCCAGCAACATCGAAATGTTAAACTTTTCTTTTTGAGAGAGATACAGATGATAGAGGAGAAAAGTTGGGGGGCGGTTATAGTTGAACAAGCCCTTCCAAGAATACTATGGAGGCTCTTCCTTTTGTATTAACTTCGCAGTGAGGCTGAGGAAGGGACTGACTCTCAACCGTTTTAAGTGGCTAACGCCATTCCCTTGATTTGAGGAGTGTGCAGGAGCGAGTTTTATTTCTACCTTTGTTTTCCCCTTTTGGCAGAGGAGATCTAACTCAGCACCTTTTCTTGGTGTAATGAGGTTTTCTTAATATTTCTGCTGGAGTCATTTACTATCCTGCATGTTTTATACAGTCAATCTCACCCACAAAGTTTCACCGCAAGCTGGAGCCACACTAAGTGATAGGACTGTATTGCTATGGAGCCAGTCTCTCTGTCTGGCACAAGAAAACATAATGGAGAAGCACTCCAGTGGGAGGGTGAGACAGATGCTATAATGTGCTGAAGGCTGAGCAAGCACACCGATGGCAGACGCACTTTATTGAGCTTTGGGAGATAAGGGCTTGAGTTTCAGCACAGCCTTCAGCAAATACTTGAAGACGATATTCCCAGCAAGTGCCTTAGTTGCTAGACTCTCATTTACTCATATTATCACGTGTCACTCGGGTTTATGCTGAAGCTACTCCACGCCGTACTAGCTACGTCAGAGAAAGGCAGGAAGAGCCACCGGCATTTTCACCAAGGCTGTGTCATCACTTTACCCAGCACAAGCCGTCCTAGACACTGCTGGCTTCAGACTCACCTTCAACGCTGAGAGGAGCTGTGCCTAAATAGATATCAGTAGTGACTCCCCCAGAAGCAGTTAACTTCTTTCTTTTTTTTTTTTTTTGGAAAAAGAAAACACATCATAAAATCCAAGTGCAGAGTTGATCCTGGCAGGAGATCATGGCTACTACCACTCCCAACAGAAGAAACAGCATGGAGGTTATTCATTACCCTTCTACTGTGCATTCTGAGCAGCACTCAAGAAGAGAACTAAAGTCTCATATACCACATAAATAACAATATCACCTTGGTTACTGTACTGGACACTTGGCCAGCTTCTGTCCCATACAGTAATCCCATGATGGTGCTGGGGACTGAGCTAGAAAGCAGAACAAAAGCCACAGTCAGTTGTACAGCCAGGAAATAAGAGCACGGTGGAGCTACCAGGTCAGCCCTTCATCGCTCGCTCTCACCTGGCAAAGAGGCAGTAGCTATTGCAAAGGTGAGACAAGTGTCTCAAGAAAATGGACACACACGTTGCCCCAGAAACGGTCTTGCTTCCTAGGTACCAGTGTGTTAGAAATCAAATTTAGGCTACTACTCACAGACTTGTAAGTATAGAATCCTTAGTTATTAATACCCTATGCAAATACCTGTGCCACTAGGTTACGCTATCGCATCCAGCAGAAACATCTGTTTCTGCTGTCCAAGGACTTCACTTTGAAATCACACCTTTGTAATCCTTCATATTCACACCATGCCTGTGAGACAGCTTACCATCAGTGAATTGGCACTACAACTCAGTTTATTACTCACTACCTACAGAAAAATGTTATTTTCTCTATTTTAATTAATCATACTTTCATAGATTTTAAGCTAAGGAGGTGGAAGCTGACATCTCTACAGCCTGTGTGCTAACTAGATCAAAACTGGCCTGAACTATAGGCAAGGGGACAGGAGTTTCCACCCTCCACATAAGAGATGAACAATAGAGCTTGTTTGCCCTTTAGTCTTGGGACTGAGCATATTGCTTAATATTCCACAGCCATCAGGCACGATGAAGCAACCAACTGGCTCAGTCATGGTGAGAGCCTCTCCTTCCCATCATCCTGCTTTGGACAGCACAGAACTATCTTTCTGAGCAAGGACTGGGTCCCCATAGAGCAAACATATGAAATAGCCACAGGGGTGCCAGGTCTGCTTTTGCTTTTCTCTCTCTCTCTCTCTGAAGAATTAGTTAATCCAAAGTCAAAGCATGCCAATAAATTAGGAAATGCAAACATATGCTTTAAGCAAATAGCCTGCTGTCAAGACTAATTACAAAGAACGCAAGTCATTGTTTGGCTGCTTGTCTGGGCCTGATTCTGAGCTGGGATCTCAAATTTATTTTGGCTTCTAGCAGATCAACATTGGTGGGACAGTTGCATGCAACATGTGGCCTGTAGAGCTAGATGAATACATCCCATGTGGGATTTGTCCCGCTCGCCTCTTTGGAGACAGAATGAAGATCCTCTCTGTGAAAGTCAAGAAGACCTAACATCATCTCACAGGACACAAACCTTCATAACAATGGAAATAAGAGCTCTTCATTCAGAACCACATAAATGTGATAAGGCAAAATGCAAGGGGGAGGGAGAAAGGCAAAGCTTTTTAACAAACGAACAAACAAACTCCCAACTCTTTGTGTTTTTTACTTTCTCATAGCTTCTCAAGTGTATTCAGACAAATCCATGTCTAACTGGCAAACTTCAGCTTAGCTTTCTCTTAGCTGCTAAGCAAACACATACATTAAGATGTGGATGGGAAATGACTGTCATTTACCACTACTTTGTTTTTAATCGCAAATGAGAGAAGAGTTTATCAGCAGCCATCTGGAGCAATGCAGTTTTCCCACAGCACTGCTGATGTTGCTTTTTTCTATTCTTAGCTCAACACAAGCATAGATGATAGCGAGGGATCTCACTGTGCACAAGCAGAAAGCCATGGTTAATTTATCCCACGGAGGAAATCACGCTGTGCTCTCAGACAGCTCCAGACATGGATCCTGTCTCAGACTGATCTCACCAGAAACTCTCAACTCGCAGTGACTGCTGTGGCCCAGACCATTCCTGAAAGGAAAACTCACAGTAGTTGCAATGAAACAGATTTATTCCGTTCAGTTGCCATGACAAGTTTAACGATTCAGTTTTTCTCACCAAGCCTCTTTCTCGTTAAAATAATACATCTCTGACCCACTTCTCTGCCAGACACAGAGAAAAGCACCATCTTCCACCTCTAGATTAAGCACAGGCACTTTCTTCTAGCAATAACTTATTTTTAACTCTTCAACTTAAAACAGTGCTGTTCATGAGGTCTGATTCACAGAGTGCTACATCATGGATATGTATACTGCGATCTTCAAAGATCATGCATTCAAACTGTGCGGCTATTAGCCCCAGAAGCCTGCATTATTAAGACAATAAATAGTCGTGTTTCAAAGTAATACTCAATCCGCTGCTAGACCACCAGGGGAAGAACATCTCTAAAACGTGCAGTAGTCCAGCTCTCTTGATTTGCTAGAGCCAAAGAAAACTCAAATCTTAACAACCAAAGAACAAACCTCACTGAGGTTTGTCTCGCCCCTCTGAACTGACAACACTCATGTGGGTCCTGACTCAGGCTTTCCTCATCCCAACAAAAATGCCATGGAAAACACCTTCCCATTCTGTAGGCTTGGTGCTGGATTTGAATGAGCATTTTAGGTCTACTGCAGAACATCTACAATTCAACACCTTTTCTTACAGAACTACCTACATTTTGTGTCCTACTGGGAGGAGGCAGTGTCTGGTTAAAGCTGGCCTTGGCTTCAGGAGGACATACAGAGAAGGTAATCCGAAAGACTGCAAGTGGATCAATTAAATTCCTGGGTAGGCACTGTTATCTGAATTAAATTGGCATTAATTTAGTGCATTTTACATGTGTTATGAAAGTACAAACTCAAAAGTTTAAGGTGCTTAAAGTAATCCAACCTTATGAGTTTATCCAACTTGATGCACCTTCTATTCTCCATCTAGCTAAAACCCAGAATGAGTTATATTTCCAACCAAATGACTTAAAGAGCAGCACACTATGCCCAAAATATGCACAGACATATGTTGTTGATACCACAGAACAGCATAAAAGTATCATTTACATTGTAGTTCCCAAGGCGGCACAGCTACTGGTCTCCCTGTACTATCACACCTTTGAGGCAAATTATCAACCTGAGATCTGTATTGGTGTCACTCTCCTGAACCCTGCCATTTCCAAGGAAGTTTACTATGCTTCCTGCCCCACGCACACTGTGCACACACGGGTGCCAAGTCTTCCCTCCCCACCTCGTATCATGACCATGGGATTACACAGCAGAGCTTCGTTCTCAACATTTAGACAGACCGTGAATCTACACTGCTTGATTTTGAAGGCTTCCCTGCTCCATAGACCTGGTGCCTTACAGAAAATGTTTAAAGAAGGTTCAAAAGTTTGGTGAACAGTCAGTTTGACCCCAACATTTTATGGCCTTTGTCTCAATGTGTATGATTCATATTGTCTGGTGAACTACCAGCAGCAGCACTACAACAGAGAGCACCAAAACAATGTTAGGTAATCTTTGAAGTCGACAATGTAGTAATAAATCAATGTGACAGGAAGCCTCTAGGTCTTGATTTTATGTCATTTTTGAATGCATCGCCAAAGACTGCTCAAAGAATAAAGGTTTGTTAACATGCACTTTGTTCTATGTCCAGCCTTTTCAGCAGACTGTTCTTGCCCTTTTATCTCTGCCTTTTCCCCACCCCTTTTCTGATGGTTTAGCTTTTTAGTTTTGTCTCTAATTGGCTATTTATCTTCTGTTCCAGAGTAAGATTCTTCTGGCTTTTTGATCAACAATGGATGAACAGTGAGTTACCAAAATCAGTTTGCCTTCTGAATCTATTAACTCTAGAACTATGGAGGTTTTGGGTTTTTTTTAATCTAAGAATACTATCCAGATGGAAACAGCCAGCAGATCCTATGGCTCACACAGCACCAAGCATTAAATCACAGGTAGACACTCAGACATTGTGGTTGGGAGTAGGATAACACTGCTGGGAACTGGCAGTAAGTTACTGTTCTAACACCTGGGGCTGAACACCCCCAAATCATGACACACTCTCAAGGTGGGGCTTTTATTGGGAACCATCTCTGCAAGTGTGTATTCACAGCAAGAAAAATGAGATGACAGCTTTCCCTTCTGTAGCGTAGCCACTAAGGAAGTAAACTTCCTTTGCTTTTAAACATTTGCAAAATCTAGAAAAAGCAAGGGGCAAACCCTGTCTTCTTGAAGTCAGTGCAAAAACTCCCTTTGTCTGCTACAGCACCTGGAGAGAGAACGCTTCCAGGTTATAAACATTTGCAGTCCTCACCCTGGAAATCACTCTAAGGTATTTGTTGCAGAATATGCTTTGCGTTGCAGAATACAAAGCATTTAAGACACTCGTTTTCAAAATGCAGTTTCTCTGGCCCTCGTGTTTAAAAGGAGAGCCCTGAAAACATGAGTTCGTGTCAGCTGGAGAGACAGCCAGATGTCGTGTGTCTGAGAAGGATGAACCACAGTCTCCACCTCAGCAGACTGCCGGCTCCAATCTAACATTGTTACGGAATGTCAGCATTATTGTTTGTCTCCCTGATGGTCATTTATGTGAGAACACCTGGCTCATACCACTCTTTCAACCCCCACTCTTTCTCCAAGCATCAGAAACCACCGCTGTCATCTGATATTCAAAACACTTCCCTTCTTTTCCTGCTCTACGTGAGCCCCTCTGCAGCGTGATGGCTCTGACTGAGCCATTGCAAGGGAAACTGAGAAGGACCAAGTCCTTTCAACTCCAAAGCACCTACAGAAAATCGTAATCAAACAAAAATCAGTCAGCCCAGCTTTAATATCAGATCAAATAATACTGGGGCACCTGCACCAGCTCCTGCTCCCCAGTCTCATGCACCACAGAGAATTCAGAGTCATGAACACAGAGTTTCATGAGTTTCAAGGACAAGAAAAAAAAACAAAAACAAAGAGATATTTCTTCAGTTCTTACATTTGGTCTGCATGAGTGAGACTGAGAAACAGGACGAGTCAGTAATGCAACTTGGAGCTTTCCCCTTTGTAACAGCAGGAGGAATTACAATACGAGAGAGTGGCACCTCATCCTGACTCATTGTAGGTGCAGTGATGCTGATGCAGTGGGACCACCTGCAAGAGAGCAGCTGTCCTGGGAAAGGGTTGGTCACAGCCCCCTGAGGGCACAGGCAACCTCTGTAAAGTGGTTACATTCATATTGCTATTCAGCTGACTCCTCGGTAAAAGGAAAAATTATAACAGTAGACTATTAAGGCAAATTATCGCACTTTACTCAAAGAAGGTCAAAAATGGCACAAAAGGAAAGGACCCCTAACAGCATCGTTAAAAAAGTCATTGTACTTTCATTGTATGACTAAGTTAGAGCTGCCTACCCAACTTCAGCCTGTGGTAAACAACGTAGCAATCAAGGTTTCAACGCTATTTACCCCTTTTTTCCCTTTTTCTTTTAAAATGCTTCTAGTTAATTTTGCACAAACAAGAAAACAGGAACAACACAGCAAGGCAAGAATAACTTGTGAGTAAAACCAGCTGAACACTAATATATTTACATAGTGTAATAACTCCACTATTAATTCAAACAAACCCAGGCCCCAATTCTCAGAAGAGCGAGCCGAACACATGCAGCCCAGGAGGCAAGAACAGGGTGGCTTCAGACTACATTTGTGTCTGCAGCCCTGAGCCAGTAGGGACTGCTCTTAGTTTCAGTCTGCAATAGCCATGGAGGGATCATCTCTCATTCCAGACGTCGTACTCTGACTACACCCTCTTCTCAATCTCATGAGCCCCTTTCCGTTTTCAAGTAAGACTTCCTTCAGTGCTAGTCACCGTAACACAGAAAAGACAACAGGATTTCCAAAAATATCTAATTCATAGGAAAAACATAACAAACCAACAAACACAACAACCCACTTAATGCCATAGAAATTAGACAGAAAAAAGAGAGGGGAAAAAATCCAGACTCAGGTCCACTACCCATAGGGGACAGTCATTTCTTGATAAAGGTACCAAGAAAAAAAAAAAAAAGTCCAAAGAAACAGGAATAATCCTTTGCAATTTCTGATTCAAGCCAAAATGGGCATTGTCTTGTTCTAGTCATTGTCAGCATGCAATTACCTAAGATTCTGGCATTTAACACTGAATTAACTATAAATCCGTTCTCCACCTTCATAGTAAGCTGTTCTGCATCTGAGACTTGTATTTATCCTCTTCCCTGCTACGTTTTACGGTATCTTCTGAACTTATGTTTTCAAGCACTCTCCTCTTGTCTGAAAATAATATTCTTTATGTGGAGTTACAGAGTTTCTTCTTTGTTCCTAGATGTCTTGGATGTTGATCAACAAAAAGTCATTAAAAAGTTTAATCCTCTGTCCTTGGCACTACATCAGTCTGAGAGCAGTGTCTTTGTAACAGCCTTTGGAATAAATATCCATTAAAGATTTTATTTTTCCTTATACGGGTCACCCACACTTTATAGTGGGTGGCCCTTTCATTTATCCCATTACTATACTTCCACTTCTAAAGATAGGCCAGATGCAGCAACCTGATACTACTTTTTAGTTCATGCAACTTTATTGTAATGAAAACTTCAGCGTATATCTGATACTTGTTAGGAAAGCAAAAAACCCAGGAACCGTGGTAATATTGCACCACCTTCTTGACAACTTTTATTCTGCGTGAGTTGGATTCTCCAGGGTGCTCCATGCTTCATTAGCAAGCATTTTTCACCTAGTCAACCCATATCTGAATTCCTCTTCTTGGTATTATATTATTTGCTTTATAACCATGCCCAGAGGCAGTGTCTAGGTGCTATACTTTCTTGTAATTCTGCATGATCAGTTCTTTAACTGCTAGACAGGTTACATAAGCAAGGTTGAACAAGGGCAGAAAATATTTTAAGGGTTTTGGTTGGTAGATTTTTCTTTTAAACAGATGGACACAAGCTAATGGAGATTAAATGGCTTGGCTATTCCAAGCCAAATAAGAAGTTCAGAGTACACAAGTCATTTTCTTCAAGCCTCATCCATTTAACTTTTTGAGTCTTTTTCTGAACTTGTATCCTTCCTTTCAGATGTGCTAAATATAAGTGACTGCGTCTTTAAGCATTATCTCCTCTATACAGGGATACAAACACGAATCAAGGTGGCCGCATTTACCAGACCAGTATGAACAAATGCAGTTCTATTTTCTATTCACACTCATGGAAGCATATTTTGCATAAATAAACAGGTTGCCTAAAGCATGTTTTACAGATGAACTTAGCCTATTTAACAACTGCCAAACAATTCCTAGAGCATGGATATGTGCAGAACTCTCCTTAAACCCAATGCTGAAACCAATCACTGAGCATGGCTATGTGATGATAATGGCAAACGAAGATTTCCTTCCTTACCTTTTTGGTAGAGTGTTCGCTGGAAGATGTAAAAGAGGTGTCGTTTATTGTTTTCCCTTTGCTTCAGGAAGGAAGTTTTAATTAGGCACACAAAAATATTTATAACTAAGTCTTGGGTAGTTCAACTAGCACCAATGGAATTATTCAGATTCTTGATGTTATTTATATGTTTATGCTTCTGAGAATATAAGCATATTAGTAATAGTTTACTGTACACAAAGCACGATTTAACTCTTAGGCAACAGATTGTTTTCCTAGTTGCATCGCAAGGAGGCAGAAAAGCAGGCTCGACTGACATGCATGAACAGTACTTCATCACAGAAAAGCAATAAAGAAACACTAGATGGCTTTCCTCAGTCAGGAGGAGGTATTTCCCAAGTCAGCCAATTCCTCTTTGTTTTCCTGCTCTTCAGATTCACCGGGGACAGGACTTTGGACTTGAAACAAGTGAGAGGCGCATTTCCCCGGCTGGCGCCCTCTGCACCGTGTCTGCAGCTCTGTGCTCTGCAGAGCACGCGGGCGCGGGGATTCCGCTCCAGCTGCGCTGAACCAACAGGTACGACAGTGGTGACCAAACACCTCCTCTCTGAAAGAGCTGCAAAAACCACGAGGCAGCTCTTTGCATAGGCAAGTGTCTGAGTTTACCTGAGTGTTTGCATGTTTCGTGAAAACACGCAGAAAAAAAAAAAAAAAAGGCAGAAAATGCGCCCTTTCCCACAGACCACTCAGTCCCAAAGCAGGCACAACTCCCACTGGCTTCAGAAGTTTCTCCGAGGTAGGAATATCAGCTTATAAAGTAACAAAGTATCACTGTTAAAATGTTACAGAGTCTCCTAAATTGGGTGGGTTTTCCTTGAAACCAATTCAGAGGACCACATGGGGTAGGAGCAAATGGCATTCTGCCTACTAAGAGAATCTCTCAAAAGGGAGTCACAGGGACACAGAGCCTTGCAGCTTCCAGCACGCAGAAAACTTCGGGATTTTAGCTTCCTGGGAGTCATGCAAAATGATCACCAGAATACGGCAGAGAGGGGCTAAACATCAGGTTTTGCCATCGTTTTGTAAGCCAGTCCCTTGCCAGCCTTCCTACAGGCAAAGGAAGGGAAGAGAGGAGGGAGTACAAGACCTCTGTAGCGCTTTGCTGCTGCGACTTCGCATTTTGACCCCTGCCCCTCCCTGGAAACGCTGAAATACCACTTTCATTGCTATTGGTCTTCCCTGCTATCAGTGGCACAGAAGGCAAGAAAATGCTCTCCCTTAAAAGCACAACAATTAGGATTTATACTGGAGAGAGCTAAGCTTTGTCACTAAAGGGAAAGCATACATTTTCATCAGCATCACTAAAATGATCAGTCAAAATCCTTGTTTTGAGAGTGTCGGGCTATCTTGAGCTGTAACAACAGGCCATGTGAATTACTTAATACTTAGCTTGAGTTTTAGATAGCACATAGTGTACTTACAAAGATTTCCTTTAATTTAAGTACCTTTATCTGGGTTTATTCAATAGAAGACATTTTTTTCTCAGCTACGCCAATGCAATCACGCTGAAGCCTACAGGTTGAACGTGTGAAAGAGCACTGAGATCACTGATATCACTGTAGACACTGAGTCCCTCAGTAAGACGTATCATACAAGTACTGCTCATCAGTTGGGCCTCTGTGTACTTCAGAATATTACTTGAACATGCAAATACAACTACATTGTTTTTTTGACATTTTTCAAGAACAACCTGAGAGAACATAATCACTGTGATTCCAAAACATCCCTCTCCAAATCTTTTTGCATTTTTCCTCATCTTCTATTAATAAGATTTGCTATGTTTGATCATGCAACCTGGAAAAATAAAGGAAGAAGAACAGGCTAGTGCAGTTTGCCCATTTTTGTTTGAAACAGAGGACAAGTCTGTATACACACACACCCCCCTTTGCAATCATAGACCTCACTATTTCTCTTCTGTATTTTTAAGTTCTCATTATAGAACTCAGTGAATGGAAATTGAAGGCACAGACAAATATCAGCATTAGCAGCAGTGCAACAATCTGTTACACCAAGAAAACCCATCTGTTTGCAGAGCGATGGCCAGTAGGGACTGTGTGCTAGGAGCAAAATACAAACGTCTGGATCCTCCCCAGCACCTCTTCTAGCTATTTATGCAAACCTTTGCCAACCTTCTTTCCTTGTTTCTTTTCAGAGTCAGCTTCTTTTTACTCACAGCTAAGCCACAGTTGTTTACCATATACCAAAAAGTTCAAGTTAATTTTCTTAAAGTCTTCAAGTCAAAGTACATCTGGATTGGAAATGAGAGGCTGTCTTAGGCCCGTCTTTCATGTAAATACACACACACATATCTGAATGGAAAAGCGCCCGCATGTAACAGATTTACTGAGGAACGTGCAGTAGTACTCTTATCGTTCCTATCGGGTGTCAGTCAAGAAAGACTCTTGAAAAAAGTTCAAAAGAAAAGCAGCAAACTGTTGTTTTAATGAGACTCCATTAGGCAGAACTCTGTTCATGCCTCTCCCGGATCATTGTTTTCATTAGCGAGATACGTGAATAACAGCAAAGCTATTTGTGCGGCGCTGGTTGCTCGGGTGCCGCTGTGCCGGAGGGCTGGCTGTTAGATGTTCGATCCAGCACTGCTGCTATCTGCTCTGTGAGAAAAGAAACTGATGCAAATGAATGGAAATTTTGTGGGTAGCCAACAAAAGAGCTTTCCCAGCCAAAATCAGAACAAAGGTTTTAATTTATTTAGGAAATCAAAAGGCTCAAAAGGCATGATCTTGCAATCTCTCCCTAATGTGAGTAGTCCTTGCTGTGATAAAGATGGTTTCACTGAGCTTCACAATTGATTTACTCACTAAAGACTTAGAACATGAGTAAAGATTTGAAGAGCAGGTCATCAATACACAACAGCATACATATTATGAAATGTAAATTGTGCATTAGTTGGGAGCACTCACTTTAAGTCGTTTTAGAGCAACTTGGACAAACTCTTGAAAAGAGGCATACAAATGGTCTGGTTTGTTCACAGAAAAGCTAAGACGGCGTGTGTCAAATTTTTGGAAACATCTCACCCACCTATCTACGCACAGAGTAATATCATGGTCTAACAATGTTGTCAAAAATCAATTTTGTACATCTGAAATGAAACTCTTTCAAAGCTTAAATAATCTCCTTTTGTAAACTAACCAAGTCTATAAATATTTAAGTCATTAGACACATTTGCAAATCTAACAATACTTTAAAAACCATTACTGCATTCAGAAAAAGCAGCTGCAGCAGAGCACTCCATAAATCTACTTTTTCTGCTTCCTCTGAGCAAAACCTGTTCCAATTTCAGAGTTAAGACTCCAGTTCAATACTACAGAACAAACACATCTGAGAGAACAAACCAGATTACTTTTTGATCCCAAGCCTCTCTCCACATGTAACTATGGCTTAGACAGCTCTTACATGTAGGCTTCTCCACACAGCCACCAAACTTGCTCTAGAAAATGATCTAAGTACCTATAAAGTGACCTGTACATGCACGGCCCCATCAGTTCTGATGGGATTACTGGTGGCAGGTTTTGTCCTAAATGAGGGAATATAGGAGCTCTGTACTTCGAATATCAGGCTGCTTGTAGCGAAACAGAAGAGGCCCACGGGTTTGTAGCCAAGCCCCAGCTAGGAAGGGTGGTGGGTCTCTCCCAGCTACTGTCAGCTCTGACTTCAGCGCATGGTGTCTGGTCCCTGCTGGATGCCTTCCCGCAGATCACACAGGAAGTCTGGACAACAAACCTTTTAGTTCTCCAGCTTCTACCTAAATCTTGTCCAAAAAAAAGAGGCCTAAAATGACTGGTAAAACTTCGGCCATTGTTTGAGAGGAGTTAAATCTGTGCTTTTCCCCCAGCAGAGCGCTTGCCACTAAGGGAGCTTTGGGGCTCGCATTGGCAGGTGGCACCTCCTGAGCACGCACACAGCAAACAAACAGTGCTAAAAACACCTCATTTCCCCAAAAGTGAAAAGCTGTGGGTAAAGTACAGTGACTCTTCCTTGCTGCCCTTCAATTAACTGCTGAATCTCATTTTCAAAATTCAGGAACTAACACACTTCAGAAGACAAATATTATTTTAAAAAAACACACAGCACTTCTTACCAAAGAATTTGCAAGAAGCAGTAGTACTGAAAGGCTACCAACAGTCCCACGTGGAGTCTTGGAGGAGAATCACCAAGCAGCACTAGCAGGAAAAAAGTTGTGGTTTTTTGTGGTTTTTTTTTTTTGGTTGGGGTTTTTGGTTTTGTTTTTAAAGGAAAACCACAACAAAAAGTGCTAAGAAGCAGATTTGGGTACCATTTAGAGACTGGTGTGCATCTGTAACCAGGACAAGTGACTACCGTGAGGCAGGCTATCACAGATTCTATATGAATTCTACCATGTTCAGGATTTCCAAGAGAAGGCGACATATGCTTTCAAGCTTAAAAACTGTACTGCCTACTTACACCACATACACATGCTAAAACCTATACAGAGATACACTGATGGTTTAATTTTTAAAATTCTTTCACTTATCTAGATATATGTCACACACCTGTATAGCAGAGGTACAACATGGGACCATGCTGGCATACGGCAAATGATAATAGTATATAACAAACAACTACATCATTTGCAAGTACTGTTATAACAATGTTACATATAATTTTCTTCTACCAAGAGGCAGCAGAGGAACCTCAGTTACGGACAAAACCTGCATTGTTCTAAGCAAAGCAGAACTAGGAATTCCAGTGTAAATGCCAGAAGGGTTCAAATCTAGCTCTGTCGTGGATTTACAAAGAGCTGAATGAGGTCCAAAGTCTTTTAGGATATGTCAACAAATCAAATCGAAAACACAGCTATTCCAACAAGGGATCTGTATGCACTTACATACCTGCCATGTAAGAATTGGGTTTAGTTAACGTAGTTAGGAAACTCTTCATTTAAGTTTTATTTGCTTCTCCCTTTTGAAAACAGCTTAATATTTTCTTTTTTTCTTTTATGGGCCACCAAATTACATGTGACCAAATGTACCTATTTAGTGAAAATGGGTTCCATTAGTATGTAATCTTATCCTTGCATTGTTTTCTTCTGAAGAAAAATAATGGAGAACAGGTGGTGATGCTTAGCATCAGGCTCCTGTTTCTAGAATTACAATCTACTGGGAGCCACCAGCAATCTCTGAAAGCTGTCATAAGCGTTCAGGAACTAGTATGATCCAGAGCACACTCAATACATTAAAGCGTCTTTTTGAAAATTTAAGTAGGTGTGACAGGAGAAAACTGGCTGAATGGCGCAGGGATTCTAACGTGTCCCTGCAAAGGGTCGTGATTTCCTTCTGCATCCCACAATAAATAACTCAAGCTGGCCTCCATTTCCACAGCAGAAATTAGACATTTAAAAAATTCAAATAGGTACCATATGTACTATAAACCTTTCTGGTTTAGCATTCAAATGTAGCCGCATTCACGTTGTTGGAAAATACGGCATTTAAATTCTCCTAGAAGAACATTAAAAAGCTGTTCCTTTACACTTATTTACTCTTTTCTCAGTGTCACACACACAAAAAAAAGGCAGTGTTAATAAATAGCTCCTTGATGGAGTTTGAAAATCTACTGATGTCACACCACACAAACAGTTTTATCCAGCAAGTCACAAACACCACAATTCAAATGGATATTTCTTTGTTTTGTCATCTCACCCTTACCTTACCAAGTAGGAAGATGTTTAGAACTAATTCTATATAACCAGCAACTTTGTTTCCCAATGCATTCTCATGATGAACAGGAGACAGAAACAAGAGAAGCAAACAAGCCTTATGCTGTTCTAAAATTTGGCTCCAAAGCTGAGGAGCATGACAAAGACAAAATACATTTGTGCAGCAATTTTAACAGGCAGAAAATTTTACAGAACTGAAGGCTGGCTGATATCCCTGACTACTGGTTTGTGTCAGATATGCCAAGACAGACACTTACATGAGGAAATACTTAACGCAGGTTTGTTTTGTGGCATTATAGTTCAAGAACGATAAGAATTAAAAGATTAAGTTATTAGCAGGGCCAGATTTTCTGTTGGTGGAAATTGGCAATCTTCCACTCATTTCCACAGGAATGCGTCAAGTTGCACCATGTAGTTAGATGCTACTCCACATTCCAGATTTCTTGCACAGCTATTCGAGATCAATGTTTCTTTTATTATTACTGTGGTTATTTCTTTTGGGAGATCTTAGTCAAAGTGGTCCCTGCAAGTTGAAATCAGTTGACGCAAGGTTAACATCTACAAGCTTTGGGGCAGAGTATACATATTTTAGCCACCTTCGGTCTCACCTGTGTTAACTTCAATCGAAAACAGCAGCCAGTGCAATAAGCTGCAATTCTACAGAAACCATATTCTGATTCCACAGTGCTCAAGAAATTCTTTTACTCTTTCTGGTTTTCCTCAAAAGCTTAATGCAGAGAAAATGCCCAACTCCAATGAGTCTCGTGTGTCTCTCCACTTGAAGCCCTGTGGCTATGACAAAAGAAAATTAAAAGCTGCCCAGAGCTGTGAAGAGAGTAGAGAAGGAACTCCACCTTACGGGAGCAAGACAAGCCCAGCCCACAAAACTAGGAGACATCACAAGAAAAAAAGTATTAGGGGAAAGATAATGGCAAATATTAATTTTTCTTTTTGACATCATACTAATGACAAAGTTTTTCTAAAATGAAAAGCACAACTGTTATCACAGGTTTGGGTTTTGGTTTGGTTGGTTGGGTTTTTTGGTTTTGGTTGGTTGGTTGTGGTTTTTTTTAACCTAAGTAACACTAGTTTTTGCACTACAAAAACTCTTAATTAGTCTTTCCACTTGAAATCACGTTGCTGAAGTAAGGGATTATGTTAGATTATCCCATCAAATCCATATAGAACCATCTGGTTCCTGAATTTCCTTCCTATAGTAAATATTTCCCCCCATTTATCACTCTTGTTAACTGGAATACAGCTAAAATAATGGAGAGAGCAAAATTCTTGTCAAAAAGCATTTTAGTGATGAGTGAACCAGAAAAAGTACAGAGCCTGATCCCAGGAAAGGTTTCGTCTCCAACAGATAAAATCATCCTCATCCTATTTGTGAACTGACTACATTTAAATATTGGAAAACAATACACATGAAAGTGCACTATACCACTTTTAAGGAACCTGTTTCACAATAATTTTACTTTAATTCCGAATTTCAAACTTATCTCCAAAAGATATTTAGAAAAGGAAATTTTACATGCTTTGAGCAGTGAATAAGATGGATAAGGAAAAATAGAATAATGAATAATTTTATTTTGAAGTGACCTAATTTCTGGAAGGTTTTTCCCCCTAAAAAGAACTGAAGGTTTTGTGCGTTTATCAAAACTGCTCAAGAAAATGTTCTTTAATGACATTTTCCCTTTTGCTGCTACTAGAGATTGCAAAGGAAGTTCTAACATCACAGAGTTGGTTAAAAACAAAAAAAAATATAACTTTCCTGCTTAATTGACATACTAAAAATCTTACTATATATAGGCATACATGTGCAGATATATAAATCAGATACAATGTAAAAAAATAACATACAGGTCCACATTAAGATATACTATTAAAGTATGACAGCCAGAGACATTCTCCGTACTATATCATCCCTAAAATTATGTCCTTGGCCAAAATCCTGAAAGGACTTTAAAGGCAGAAATGCTTTAGTTACTTTCTGGAAATCCTTTTCCACGGTCTGACTGATCACTTGCTAAGCCGATTGCAGCACAAATTCACCTTAGCCTGGAGCTCAAAGATTTTGGATTTAGCTCTTGCAAGTATCACAAACTTAAAAGTACTGTATTGCTGAAATTTCCTTTCAATTCAGAGGACTTGCACAGCTGGAACAAAATCAGCGCAACTCAGGGAGAATGAGGTTTTCCAAGTTATAGTAGGTTAGAGTGATTTTTCTATTCAGAAAGAGAACTTTGGATTTCAAATACACACGGCTGCTTGAAGAGGCAGCACAGTTATAACACTGCATTTTAATAGAATAACTGGCCATTAAGTCCCTACATTTCTTCCCTTTCTTCTATGCTTGGATAACTTAGTACTTCCACTAAATGTAGCACCATAGTAGAAGCAAACTATTTTCCATGTGAAAGTAGACTATTAAGGCAATGATGATTAATTTAACCAAGGCACAACCATGTTAGATCAAAAGATAAACAGGGAACCAAATGATTGATTTTCTCAAAAGTCTCATTTTGTGCTCTATTTTTGTTGCCTTCCAGACTTAATGATTTTTTTTTTTACCATCTTACTTCAAACAACAGAAAGCTTCATTTTCAAAATAATGTGTTACCAGATGAATCTGTCCTGAACTGTCTCATTCTGAACTAGCTGGGAGCCGGTATATATACATGAATTGTATCTATTACATGAGGATAGTATTCACGGCACCGTGATTTCAACAGTTCATTGATAAACAAACTATTTACTTTTTGCCCAGACTGCACTTCTCCATAAGCAGAACATTAGTACCTTGTGGCAACACACTTTGCAGACAAACTGCATTGCCCTGCATTTGACACAGTTGTTCACCCTTCTCAGTTTGTAAAATCTGGATCCAATTTTCAAATGAAAGATCACTTTGCTCAACATTTATTTTTCCTGTGGAATTACTTTGCCAATGTTTGGTGAATAGGCTCTTTTCAACCTTGGGGGTTATTTATTTAGATTTTTATTCTCTTCAAAATGTTGGTGGAAAATGTTTGTCTGCTGGAGGGGCACCACATGCTTCTGATCTGAAGGTCGACTGACTTCCACTACCTAAAAAGCAACGAGTCAGCAAGTACAAATGCAGACAGGAGGTTAAACCATCGTTAAATATCTAAATGAACTGGCAATTACAGCCCCAGTTTCAAAAGTCTGTCCGATTAATTGTGTTCCAGTCTAATTCAAAGTCCTGGGAACTGAGATTTCTATACATTCAAGAGTTTACTAAACTGAACAATATAACATCACAAAGAGATAGATAAGCGAGCATGAAAGCCAAGAAGGATCAGAATGAACGCAGCAGCAACCTGCCGATTCAAGAGCAAATGGAAGATCCCAAAGCAAATACTTT
The DNA here is from genome assembly GCA_013399365.1 of Pampusana beccarii. Classification (NCBI taxonomy): domain Eukaryota; kingdom Metazoa; phylum Chordata; class Aves; order Columbiformes; family Columbidae; genus Pampusana; species Pampusana beccarii. The sequence goes on along the minus strand of VWYH01008006.1, from coordinate 994,835 downwards.
TCCTATGTGTAATAAATTGTGATATTTTTCTGCTTAGAATCTGTACAAATTCTGATTAAAGCACTTATTTTTCACTGAAGGATTAAAAAGAATAAAGCAGCATTTTATTCCAAGAATTTTTATGGGAAAATGGAGCAGTCCTAATGAAATCTTGCAGATTCCGTTACTTTTTTTTTTTCTTCTTAAGCACTAAAAGCACTCACTAAGTTCTAATGTTTCCAGGAATTCTGGAATCAGGATAGTCTGTCAAGAAATGGAGTTCCAAAAGCATAAAATATGTTGGGTGTGCAGCTTTTCAAAACAAATATTCCTAAGGCAGGTTTAGAAAAACTACCGTTTAAAGGAATATTGATTTGAACAGTATCATTTTCAACCTGTGTGCTTCCTTTTAAACTTGATGACATTTAACACCATTCCATATTAATTGCATTTGTCTTTTTTCCCCTGAAAATACTCTGCTTCCCATTGTATAAATGTTTGCATTTAAGTTATCATCTCCCAAATGTTTTGAGTTCCTTAAAATACCATCTAGTTGTTTCAGAGAGGAGTATTTCCACATAATGGGGAAACTCAGATGACATACAATGACAGTTTTTTGGAAACTACACCATAAAGGTTTAGCGTTAACTGATGACTCATCAGACCAAACATTAGACTAAAAATAACAGGTTTCACTGCATTCAGTTTGATTTCCACCCACATAACAGTGGGCCCTCTTGAGAAGGTCATCTCCACTCTTTCTCCAATACTTTGTACACTTGGAATTGTTGGAATGACTTGGTTCTTCTGTTTCACTTTAACCTCTGCTTATGCACCCTTAATACTAATAATACAATGCTCCAAGTTTAACACAATAATCTGAAGGCAAGAAGAAATATTTTAACTATGTAGGAAGTCTTGATGAATCATAAGAAGAGACTTAAGCCTGGATAGATACTGGATAGACAGCTGTCTTTGGGAAAAGTAGAGGTGGGATTCTGCTCCAAATGCAGGGAATTTTAGTGCCTACTTTCTACTTCAGATTTTGCATCATAAAAACAATATCTAACTTGTCTTTTTTTTTTTTTAAGCAAATAAATTCCATTGCAAACCCAAAAACTATCTCAAAAACAAACACACACACAAACCCAACACCAAAACAAATCTCAAAAAAACCCAAAACAAAACTCAAAAAACCCCCAAATCTATATTGCGCTCAGCAGTGCATTTCTATCAGCAACAGCAACGCTGCGGCCTCAAGATGCAATTAGCCAACCTACATTTTTATTATCATGTCAAGAGAACCTCTCTTACCTTGGGTGGCTAATAGTGCCCAGGCTAGAAAGATTGGGAACTTCATGAGCACATCACTATAGAGGAGATACTTTATTTTTTATTAGATATCTAATACGAACTCTGATTTTTTTTTTTCTTGAATGCGTTTGCACAGTGTTGGTCCACACATTCTAATTTTATAATTATTTACCAACAATTCTTTGTTTTAAATTACACCATCTTGCATAATACCACTGTCTTGAGGGAAGGATTTGAGGAAAGAATTTGGAGGTTTTAATTAATTTTTTAAAGTGCTGAAATGAGAACTGACAGAGACAACAGAGAGGAGCCATGAGCCAAGTTCTCTCTAGACTTCTATATAAGAGGGCAAATTTTCAAAAGGGACTAAATACCAAATACCTTTAATCTGCAAGCTGTAAGTAAGCTGGAAGCCCACTTCAAAAATCAGGTTACGTTCCTAAAACTGTAAAAGAGACCTGACAGCTCCACATTAGCTGGAAAAAACCAAAACCTACCAACGAAACTTGCACTTGTGGCCCTGTAAATACTATGTCACATGCCCATTAAAAATGCCATGATCAAATAACCGTTGTGCTACGTGAGCAAAACCAGCAGAATAGACAAATACATATTATACAATTACTTGAGATATTTTCCCAGCAAAAATGGTGTTGAAATCAGAGATTTTAACAAGCAGTCAAGTTCGGGACAGCAAGCTCCTTTACATCTTTGCTTTAAAGAGGAAGCAGATTGGACTTGGCCACATCTATCAAAAAACATGTACGCCATTAGACATAAATGTTTCAAGACTCATCATGTCAATCAACTAGTCACAAAATGTCACGTCTTGCTCTCAAGTGCGAAAAGAGGCAACAGTTCTGCCAGGCTCTTAAGTGAGGCTGGGTGCTTTGGAATCCAGATTTGAATGTCAAAGCATTTTAAACATTTGTACTGACCGTGGCTTTTGAATGGTTGGGAGCTTGCAGCTGGAAGAGGAGGTCAAAGGAGTGTTCTTAAATATTTTTAATGACAACGATATTCCTGAAACAGAACTGGTAACCACAAACTGAAGGTAGGGGGAGCAGCAGAGGGAATACAACATTTTTAGACTGTGTAAATTCCCATTTTGCCTGATGTGGAGGGAGATCTGAGGAAAGACAGAAGGGCTGAGAGGTCTGAGCAGGAAAAAGAAGGTGGATTCTGAAGGTAAATTTAAGTCAGTTCACAGAGTTTACCATAGAAGCTCACTACAAAATTACAGGATGCATTTATGAAGTTTCTATAAAGTAGAAATACGCAGCCTGACATATAATGATAATTTGAGAGGGAAGAATTTACTCAGGAGCAAAAGTAAGCCTGAGGAAGTAACAAAGGAAAGCAAAAAGACCCCTCAAAACCAAAAACCTTCATTCAGAGTGATGAATGACTTGAAAATCTGACCCTTTTTTGAAAGTATTTACTTCTGTATCTGACTAAATGGTAGCAAAATTCTTTGAAAAGTCTCCCCTGGCTTGTGCGTGCTACATACTTCGTAAATCTGTCCTGAGCCTCTTTGTCTATTTCTTCGTTTTTCCATTTCCTTTTCATTATAGTCATGTTTTCCATTTGCCGCAGCAATCTCTTTGGGATATTTAACATTTTGCCTAGAAACCTCTCTGAATAACAAACCCACACTGAAGTTCCTGGGAGTATTCACACTGATTTCAATGGGCATTGGAGAGAATATGAAAATCCATGCCTAGTGTCACAGACCCAAAGATTGAGTCCAGCAAAGTATTTAAATATTTGCCGAATATTTATAGATACACATCCTGAGGTAAGCAAGATAACATGACTGCTTATGTTGAACCACATATGCTTAAGTTTCCTGATAAACTGAGGTAACAAGCTGGGTTATTGTTGATTATACGGATAACATATAATTTCATATTCATTTATTATGTTGATTAAACTAATAAGTTATTGATAAACTACATAAGTACACAAAAGTTGCCATAATGCAGAGCAAAGTGGTCAGACCAGTGTCCTGCTAGTTGCAAATTCTCCAAGGAGTAAGAAAATAGGCAAGTACAGAAGGATTTCTCATTTCTCCCAGCTACATTCTCCCAGATTCAGCAAACAGCAGATTAGACACATCTGAAGCTGGAAGCTCCCTCTCTGTTCAGTACCTACCAGGGCAGTGTCTCGTCTCTGCGTCGCTCTCATCTCCGTCTGAGCGGTTCCATATGGCTCCCACAGCATCGTGGGGAAACGAGCTATACAAATGAAAAAAATAGTTCCTGGCTGGCTGGTGATTTCACACTGTTTGCTCTTGACTCTTCTTCTAGGGCAAATACTGAGCGATTGCTCCCCACTAACCCTTTGTTATTTTATATCTCTCTGTCCTGTTCCCCCACGATCATCCCTTTTACAAACTGGGGCATTGTGTCCTATTTAATTTCTTCTGTGTTAAAATAGTTCTGCTCTGATCATCCTGCTGTCCTCCTCCATCTAATCCTGACTGCTTCTATAGCCTTTTAGCAGTTATTCAGGATGGGCAGCACCATGAACTTAGAAGCAGTGTAAAAATGCCCCGTTTTGTTCTCAGTTCCTGATATTCTGCTTGGCTTCTTTTTTTTCCCCTCCTCTCTCTGCTGCTACTTCAACATTGACTGATAGCTAAAGTGACTCTAGTTTAGAAGTTATCACTCTGTGTGCCTAATTGCCGTCACATTATGCCATGTACATTGCTTTATACCTATAGAAATTGAATTTTACCTGTGGGTTTTATTTCTCAGGTGCTCAGTATACTGAAATTTGCTGCAATTCTTTGTGGTCCGTTTCAGTTCTTCCTGTTCTGAATACATTTCATTAAAAACTTCTCTGCCTCAGTAATACCCCATTTTCCAGACAATTTACCAACAAGTTGAACAGCATCAGTCTCTAAAAGATTTGTGTGAAACTTTGCTTATAGCCTCCCTGCATCATGAAAGCTGGCCATTTAGTCCTGCTTATTTTTTCTGTCTACTGATCAGTTATTAGTTATTCTAATCAGTTATGAAATGGGTTACCCCTTGGCAATTCAGTTTCTTTAATGTTTTTTCACTTGAGCTTTAGCTCCATTCACACACATTTGAAGAGCAGTGGTAAATTACTTGCCAGAAATGCTGTTGTTTGATTTTGTTCTGTCATTAGACTGGTAAGAGGGCTGGTTTGAAACATTAACCTTATCTTTACAAATACGATTAAGGCTGAGTATTGAGAGAGGTTCTGTGAGGCAGGCTGGAAGGAAGAGGGAAGCCTCAGCCTCACACATGTTATCAGGACAGCAGAGCATTTGAGGTTTTTTGTTCTGGAAGATATTCAGGTGAAACATACTGTGAAAATAAACTTTAGAAGAAGCAAATGTTCACAAAATGTCTCCTAGTAGCTACTGGTTAAATTAATTTCCTGCCAATAGGCTCATTTAGGACAGAGGGGGATCAAAAGTAAAAGCAGGGTGAAATTTTACTAGCAAGTGGTCAAAGTTTTCCCAGCACACAATCCCAAAGACTTCCAGTGAAACCAACAGCGCCAGAGCTCCCCGTCCTGCAGTAACGCAGACACGCGTTGTGCGACCAACAGCGCACAGACCGCGTTCACGGCTGGTCCCATCTGCTCGTCCTGTTTCAGCAGCAGGGATCACTGTGGCTGAAGTTCAGCCCCGTGCCACCCAAGCAGCCTTCCGGGCCCTCCAGCTGGTATCTCACAGAAACTGGTCTGCCCTTCAGTCAACAGGTAAAACTCACATGTAAAGTGCTGCATGACTAAAGTCTTACATTAAAAAAAACCCACACCACACAACCCCTCCAAAACCCCAAATAAAAACCACTCCCCACACGCAAACTCTATAACTTGAGAACCAAATACTGACCAACAGCCAGAGGGAGCACTGAGGGTCAAACCAGGGCAAGAGAGGAAATCAAATCCAGAAACTGAGTGTCAGTCTCTGTTGTGCAATCTGTTTTCACAGAGTCAGCTAAATCTGAATTAGTTAATTCCACTTCAGCTTTTGCTCCTACCGCTGCTCTATTCACCGTATCTGGGAAACGACTTAGACACATCTCTGGAGAACAGCATGGGTCCGGTGCTTCCAAAAGGCCGAAGTCAATACGTTCATGTGTCAGATACATGTGCCAGGGTAGCCATCCCAGCTGCACAACACATGATGTGTCAACTGCTTTACACAGGGTGGGTCAGGAAGAAGTTCATTAAAGAGAAAGGCTACAGCTCTGCTTGCAACATCTCTGCATCCTTGTCCAGTTTTACACTGAGAAAGAATGACACTGCTTTAAGAAAAGGGTTGCTCTGGATGGAAACCAAAACCCATACAGAAGGGCTAGAGGAACTGTGCCTGGTACATTCGATACAGATCTGACACCAATCTTTCACATCGTTATTTCATCGTTGAGGGAAGAACTTACATTATTTTAACTTGTTCTGTAATAATAATTATAACAAAGTATTCTGATGGCCACATTCAGACTACCTTACACAGGTGATCAAAGACAAGAAAGCTTTTTGTCCCTGAGCATGCTTTGCAGCAAGGGAGTCTGAGCTGAACTATTTCCTCAGAGCTGAATTTCTCTCCTTCATGAAAAAGGCTATGATCCCACTCCCTAAAGGCTTGCAGAACCTAGTTCTCACTGGAAACATTCAGGAGTTAGCTACATAAATACCCTCCAAATTCATCCTATCCATAAAACAGGGCCTAACCTTTGAGATGGCTTTCTGCACAGAAGAATGTGGCACCTCTTGAATGAGACAGACAAGACAGCACATTTTGCAGAGTGAGGAGCTGAAGTATGGCATTTCTGGGCTGCGTGAACTTGCATCTGCAGCCACATTTTTTGGTGCATGTGCTGGGAAATAGTGCTGGATGGGAGTGACTTACATCACTTCTTTGAGTACTGCATTGTCACCACCATTATGGATGTTTCCCTCACTGGACCTGAAAGTTGTTCCTAAATGAGTAGAGAAATCATCACACAGCTGTTACAGAAGACAACAGGTTTTATATAATTTTCCCCCATCCTTGACCCTTCCATTCTGGCCCTTTAGCTATAAAATAGAGTTCAGTCCCACCAAAATCAAGAGTGACAACTGCACCCCAGACCTGGAATCCGTACACTGCTTATCATACTTGTTCGTACCATGTGTGCACTGGCTTCTATTCATGTCAAATCTTTAAAACAGAGTTCAGGCAGTGCTATCCTACTCTTCGTCTGTGTGTTCCCATTGGAAGGGGATTTTGTGGGTAACTCACTGAGACAAGAGCCTGAAAGTGGACACCCCCTCCAGTGTTGAATGCTATCTCGGCTAGCCGAACCTGTCCGTGGAACATGCGTGTTCAGAAAAACGAAAGATTTTCACAGTGCTAATCTTTGTTACGCAGACAATCTGCAGCCCATTTGCTTTTTCTTTTTGGCTTTATTTTTAACAGGGCCTTAAAACATATTTTTCCTTAAAATGACAACATTCTTTTCTGCCCTCTTTGTTCCTGGGGCTCTGTGTGCTCATAAACAGTTTAAGAGTTCCCTTCACACCTGCGGTGCACATGTGTGCCTGTAGTGAAGACTCTCTTATCTATCCTTTATCCTTATCTATCCTTATCTATCCTGATAACTTAAGAGGACAGTGTTTAAGAAAAGGCGCCATCCTTGCAACTGTAATGGACAAAACCAAACCCAAATCCCAAACCTACAGCAGCAACAGTAAGGCCAGCGTGCCTGCGGAAGGAGGGAACCTGACACAAGCATCTCATTAGAAATCTGCTTTCCCAAGAACCGAGGAGTGTCTGGTTTTGCTGTCCGATATTTAAACCCTCCGTAACCCGAGTTCATTGAAGTGCACCAATAACAGACATTGCATTTCAAATTAACATCTTCTGCCTATCAGACATCTCCATGCGTGAAGGTCTTTAAACATTTTACAAATGTTTGTTGATCAAGCCATTGAAAATCTCTGTCAAGCACAGGGCCAAATATGTACTTCCCAGTTTGGCAAACCAGGAAAACAAGCAAGGAAAAGCTAAACATTAAACTCTGACTTTCAAACTTATTCTCCCAACCACCCGATAACCACCTCCCTTCAGTGCTCCAGCCAGTTGTTTCTTCTACACTTCCAATGAAATCAAGCAATAAAAAAAAGGTTGCATTTTCAATAATAATAATTATAATATAATGCATTTTAATTTATTATTTATCTCTCTACCACTGTTGTTTAGATAATACTTAAACCAAGATTTTCCTATGCATATAGACAAACACATAGGCTAAGAAAGACTGAGTTCCTACCTCTGAAATACTTAGAAAAATTTTCACTATCTAGTACATTTTATATATTTGTCCAATACCAGAACTTAGAAGCTCCTATTTCCCACATAATAAAAGGTGCAGCTTTCTTCCTATTGTGGTCACTTCTCTAGAGAAATAACCCTTTATAAAATAAAGGGACAGAGTCTTCTTTATCCTCCTCCTTTATCCTCCACGCTGGCCCTGAACTTGGAGCAGGGAGGCTGAGGGGGAGGCAAGCAAACTTGCATCACGTTTTTAGCTGGCAAACCCCGCTCAAAGACACAAGGAGACAGCCTGTACCATCCCAAGGTTTTGCTCCATCCTTCCTTGACCTCCCTGGGCTCCGCGTTGCTTATTTGGAAAATCGTGCTAAAAGTGCTTTCCAATTAGCACAATCTGAGCTATGCTAAAGCTATGCTGCTACTCAAAAAACAACTTGCTCAGAAAATGCCCCCCCGGAGACTTGTTTACGCAGCGAGGAGTGGATCAGCACGCATCAGACTGCAGGGCTGGGACTTCTCGGCTGCCTCGTGCTGGTTTTACTCTGCTTGCACTGACATTGCTGGCCAGGGCCCGGCGCTGAGGTCTCAGTGGAAGGAAAACCCTAAGCCAGCCTAACCACAGGACAGTTTGGGATAAGCATGACTTTCCCAGCCTTGTTCAGCTTAAGCACTGGTACGAAGTCTGAGAGACATTTCCCTCCACAGAGAAAACCTTAATCTTCTGGTTAGACAACACCACACACTACAATTTGATACTTAATAAATTGTCGTGAAGCTATAATACAAATATTCACTTGGTCACTTATCCTTTTAGCAATAAAAAACAACTGGGACTGAAGTTCAGTTGCAATTTGTTGCAGCTGCTGTGGCAAGGACCCCCTCAGAAAGCAATTTCCAGAGGATTCTTCCTGTTAAAAAGACATTTCCTTGGCGAGGAGTGGGATGTCTGGAAGATAGCAATGGGGAAAAACCAAGCACAGAAGTTTACAAGCATTCCTGAAAAGCACTTTTAAAACCCTGTATTTATTCAAACAATTACAAAAACGTTTTATACAGCTAAGCAGTTTAGCCTCTCCAGCAAAATATAAAATACACTTTTAAGCCTGACTTTTGATAGGCAGCTTTCCTCATTAGCCCTAAAACAACACATGAGGCAGCATCAACACTTGGCTCCCCCCTAGAGAAGGTGTGGAGAGCGGATGACAAACTCCTCATGTCCCGGTCCGTCCACAGCTCCCGGGATTCCCATTCTTCAGTTCTGACCCACACCCACTCAATCTCCCCACCACAGGAGTTGGTTGAACTACTTGGTTATGAATAATATACATTGCAAATTTAGCTGTGTTGGGAGTATCAGGAACTGAGAGGGCCTGGAAGAACAACTTCCAGTCTCTCTGGGTGACCCCATAGTGTTCAGCTCACACACGTGGTTGGTGATGTGGGTCAGTTGGTATCATTATTACTACCTGAGTGGATGTCAAACTGAAATTTGAGAATGACAAGTCTGGTAAAACTTTCAGGCTACGCTAAATATGTGAAACAGTCTTCACATTTACTTGGTGGCTCCCATCATCCCAGGGAGCTGAGATAATCCTCTCGCAAAGAGAAGACTAATGATGCCAGGTTGTTTATCTCTGTAAACTTCCATGAATTTATCATCAGATAACACACCAGCCATGCCACCTTCTCTAGGCTGCCAAGTGGTCACCCTGTTCCCTGATGCAAACACAGGACAGTACCCAGCCTTTTCTTCCCTTCTACTTCTTCCATTATTATTTCTTCATGTTACGCACCATATGGTCTCTCTCTATGTGAAAACTTCATGTTAACTATTTAATCACAATTTGTAACTCCTTGTTAAGGAATGCCATTGTCCCATCTACCTCTAAAAGAGAAAACGGCCCTTGGACACCTCTCTTCTTCCCTTCTACCTGAAGAATGACAGGGAGATTATGTTTGAAAAAGAAAGTAAGTGTCCACGCAGCACTCCTGCCAAAGAGAAGTAGGAGACTAACAGCTCAGTCTCTGTGTCCTGGACAACCTCATGCCCCACAAGACAGAGAGAAACACAAACTTTTCTTTTTTAAGGTAGAAAACAGGATCCCGAGTCTCCCAGGAAATCCGTGATGTACTGGGGCACAGGCTCTCTCTTGTTTTCAAGCCAAAAGAGAAGGCACAAAGAAATATGGCAAGTTCTGCAGTCTTGTACTGACCCTGCCAGGCCAACAGAAGCTTCATTTGGCCATTTCTCACTCAGCTGCTACTGAAGACACGCTGTGAAGACAAACCGTCTGCCGAGGCTCCCTGACACCATCTGTTGCTTGCAGCTCTATATAATATTGGACGGAGCTTTTTCTCCTTTTAAACCTATGCTTTATAAAAACTCACCCTGAACTGCGACCAAAGAAGGCAAAGCACCTCTGTGTTACGCTCCACATGAACACACCCAGGGTAAGAAAATCACAAAATCCCTCAGGCACACCAGTAAATCCAGCTGTAAAAGCAGGTGGCAGGTGGAGTCTTCCTTAGAACTTGCAGCTTTGGGAAGCCAAAAAAATCTATTTTTAGTAGTGGCTTCAGAAAACAACCTAAGCTATTTGAGATGGGACCCCAGGCCCAGCTAAACACAGGACCTAGATTTCTATGGCTCCTTTTGAGCTGACATGGATACTTAGCACTGGCCATCCAAAGTACCATGGCTGTACTTCAGGAAACACTAAGAGTTTTGCTGTAAAGGAAAAAATACTAAAAGGAGGGGACATAGTCCCATGAAAGCAAAAACGTGAAATGCAAGATGGTAGCACATCTATCAGTACCTTTTCTTTTGGCACAGCCTAAATCTTTCAAGGCACTTCTGAAAATGAATTGAACTAACTTAAGCCCAACAAGATTAGTTAGGCTTAGCATTTTGTGTTTCTGTTAATAGCTTTACACACAGTTATCTCCCCTGCCTTGCAGAAACCTCGTTTTACAGAAAAACGTCCAGCTTGAGGATCTTTTCAGACTGTCAAGAAGAGGTGCACCATTTTCTGTAGGAATACATAGCAAAATAAACAATTCTGGAAACTACCCTGCTCCGTAAAAAAGGAAAAATAAAGGAGCTTTTCCTCCATCAGATGCATTACTTTTCCTGATGCCGTTCCCTAGTTAAGCATGAGATTCCAAAAAGAAAAGTCTCCTGCTGCGCCATAAACATATTCTGTTTGCAATTCCTCTTAAGAGATCTCTACTTTAGGCATTTCGGACGTGCAGAGAAGAGATCACACTGACAGCAAGTCACTGCTTCGCTCAACGCAAGCTGCCAAAACACGTAGAACTGAACCTTGTCCTCTCTTTCACTGGACCGATAAATATGCGTTTAAAAGCATGCACAGCCTGGTTCACACTTACATGATGCATAGAGAATGAGGCAGAGGGCTGTCGGAGTGAAGCAACACCTCATTCCCGAGCATGTGCAGAACAGTCCACCTTCGCTTGCTGCTAAAAACGCTAAACCTGTGCCATTTGTGCTACATATGTGTAACTTGCATGTCTCCAAGATTCATTACTGAGCATAGGAAAATTCAATAGTATCAAAGTTTAGCTTTAAGAGAGTCCCAAGGGGCTGAACCGTGTGCTTGCGGACTTTGATGGGGAAAATAACAACTCAAACTTTTTTTCCTTTTTTTTGTAGCATTTCCCCAGTCTCTCCTTTAGTAGGAAGAAAACAGCTGCTAAATGAGTGAACCCCACATTCCCACTGTGTGGTTATAGCCATTCATTTTCATAACTCGAGTTTTCTTTGTGTGAACATGAATATATAAATCAGAGATGGATTTACGGTTGATCCTAAGAAAACCGTAACTAAGACGAACAAAAATCATTATTTTATTTGAAAATTGCTGTGCTTTGGTCATTTAGTATGTCCACATGTGTCCTTTTATGCCTCTAACACTATTTTCTGTAGCTCGTTCGAGAGCAAAGGATTCTGCAATGAGCCTGGAAGTATCACAAATTCCCCTATTTTCACACTTCATTGAAATTTGAAAATTGCTTGAAATTTTCCATTAAAATAAACCTGCCTTTCAATCAAAAAGGCAAAAAGTATACTGAAGAAAAGTGACAGTTTGGGGGGACAGATGGTCATTACACATCCTAGACTTGATCAAAAAAGAAGAGATGAACGTTCATGTTCTCTAATGAAAATAAAGACTTTTGCTGGCAAAAAAACATAACAACAACAACAACAACAAAGTAACAAAAACCTCCTGCTCTTCTTGGCTTGTGTATGGGCCTTTCACATCCATGGATAGGAAGATCATAGAAGCTAGTTTCAACTTAAAGGTACCAGAAACACAGCCTAGAACATAACACCGAAAGACAAGGATTTCCAAAGAATTATCCCCAGCTCTCTAAAGCATGAGCTTGGCAGGGACTTGCCCAAGCAGCAAGGGAGGGTCTCTGCTTTGAAGGTGTTCTCTTAATTAACACTCTTACATATATATATATATATATACAGCTTGTTTGGCTATACTTTTGAAAAATCCTCAGATACACAGAACCTGAAGAGGAAAGCAACGCTTGAAACAAACAGAAGCAGGAGCTTCACGGGACTCCTTTTCAGAGTTAAATTCCTCCTGAACAACGTTTGCAGGGTGAGGCGTTTGTAAGTACAACTGTAAAAGGACAAAAGGCTCCACTGACAAACCATGAGATATGAAGTGCTTGCAAGATACATCCGGTGTTGAGATAATTAAAATCAAAATTAAACTTGTGCTATATTTGCATCTGCAAAGCATCAGTTAATCAACCATAATGAGTTAATCAGACTCCTTTTTTTTTCTGAGGGCAAAATGTAATCATTCTTCATCATCTTTTGTCTTGTCCTTAGATTCTGACAGACTTTCCAGACTCTTCCAAAGTATTTGCACACCCAATAGCAAATCAGAGCCCTGGAAGTTTTCTAGGCATTGTTGCAACATTAATAGGAAATTGTAGTAAAGCCACTTCATAGGAGCTTTTGCTCTATATTAAGAAGTCAAATAATAATAACAAATTGAAGGGGACACCAAGCACAACCCAGGAAGGAGATAATACTCTGCATCCCATTTTTGCAATCGAGAGACAAGCCACTTGGCTATTTTGCAAGACTGCTGCCAGTAAACCAGTGTGTCTCCCAGATTCCTTACAGCAAACAGCAAGAGCAAAGAATACATTCTCTGGTAACCTCTGCAGATTTAGCAATTCTGTACTTACTTTTTTTTTTTAAAAAAGGCAGCTGTTGCTGGATGTAATTTCTAGGTATTGTAATTAATTTATTTTCAATCACATGGAAAAATAATTTATGCTGTTTTGGTTGCTAGCTATTTGAGATATTGTGGTTACATTTTTGGTGTCTTTCGTACATTTTATTGTAACATTCTCTGGGCACTGCAGTCAATTAGGACAGTTCATGCTGTTTTACTTGCTACAAAGCATCATCCAAGCATTTTCTAGCAAGTCCTTGAGGGTAACTCTGTCTTGTTCAAGAAACACATGCATGTCCCTGCACTGATAGGCATGAGATCAGTGTCAACCGAGCCATTTGGATTAATACCTTTTTGGTTTGGCTTCTGTGGTCTGAAGACTCTTAGCTCAAGCTGAAATAGAGTTTAAAAAAAAAAATAATAAATTGCATCAAATACATCTGGAAAACAAAGGCTTATCTGAGATCTGTCTGTTGTCCCTCTGCACTGCTAAAACTTGTTGCAGCTTTTCGCTCCTCTCTCCCTTTTCCAGACCTTATTACCTCTTATTCAGCCCCCCAGTTGTGCTGGTCCCCTCTCTTGGCTGTCCCAGCTCTTCCCTGCGTTGCTGCTCCTGTTGTGTGTGTTGGGGAAGAGGGAGGGATTGTCCCAGAAGGGAGCACAAACCCAACCAGCTACGCAGCAGCGAAGGGAATGAGAGACACATCTTACTGGGGAAAGAGCCAAAGCAATGGCTTGTGGCCAGGACTCAGAAAGGGCAGAAGATAATAGCGCCCACAGATTAAAGAACGGAAATGGCTGGAAATAAAGTTTGGTAGGTCTCAGCCTACCAGATGGTGGTTGAGTGTGAAGGTGTGCAAACCACGGCACTAAAGGAGAGGACAAGCCTCAGAGAAGAGAGTGGACTATAACCTAGGGGCAAGAAGTCAAAAAGACAGTGAAGTAAATTAAAGAGGCTACAGAGCTGTCATGCAGGAGTCTATGGAATGGCTATGCCTTTCAATCACAGCTACCATAGGTAGGATTTTCCCTTTTAAGTTGCATCTCTATAGTTGAGCAAGAGAACTTATATGGGAGAGCTTGCTCTACCACAGTGGAAGCTGTAGCTAACATGCAGAAAAATTAATCCACTGTCATTGCTAATCTGGCTTTTTTCATTTATGACTCTATTCACCGTGACGTATTTACTTAGAGAGATGATGTATCCAGAACAATTTCCCAGAGAAGCTACAGTACTGAGGTGTTAGTTGTTCCTAGAAGCCATTTCTCTAAATCAGGTTTTGAAAGGAAATTGATGGCAGACAAAATACAGTACTGACCCCCAAAAAAGTAACCTAGTCTAATATGCACTGCACGGTCCTATTTCTGAACATATTTTCCCATTGCACAAATGCTGTAGATACTTCAGACTCTCTGTGAAATTGGGAAAACATTACCAGTTTGCAGAAAGGGGAAAACAGGAGTGACAGTGAAGAATAGTGAAGACAGTGAAATCTCACCGATTTAGCACGTCAGTGTTTCTCATTCTCTGCTGATCCAAGGCAGTAAAGGGAATAAGAACAGAAAATAAATAATGTTCCTCAGAAAGACATAAAAACATAAGTCTTACTAAAACCCACATTTGCCCCGCCAGTCCCTCCAGCAAGCCGATCAGCTTGCTTTGCTCATGTGAGTATTCTCATTAATTTGAACTGGAACTTTGCCTGACAAAGGAGTGCTGGATCTTCCCTTTCTGGGCAGAAGCACTGTAACTACCAGCTGAAATACATCAACACTCTAGATAAGCCATGAACTATTGTATCCATTGATTTATTGCTGATTAATGACTCCCAAGTTGCTGCTAGTCCCGAGAATTAACATAACTGAAAGTGTTGCATTAACATATTGGAGAAATATGCTGAAAGTGCATTAGATTACCAAGCTGAATAAGCAAATAACTTGCTGGCTGATGGTCCTTTCATCAGTTTTGGTGAGAGCCCCCTGATTTCTACTACATATATCTGCAGAGAGCTGAATGCACAGCTTAGAGCAATCACAACAGCAAAATTCTATTAATTTTCCTTTAAATTACATATCCTTAGTCCTTACCAAGATTGTTTTCTAGTTGTAAACAAGACACTCAACTCACCATTTAATGTTACCAAGATATAAAAGGCACTCCTATTTTTGACACATCATAAGTTCCATTAATGCAACAGATTACTTTAGAAAGAAAAGCACAGGCCTATTCTTTTAGCAAATAACATGCAAAACCTCAGCGCAAAGTCCCATTATCTAAACAAATCAAGTACTAACCTAATAAGAGAGTACTTTAAAAAATTCTGAAAATGTTATGTCTTAATTGGTTGAGATGTGTGACGCTGCTGTTAAAAACTGTAGCGGCTTACCAATCCTGCAACTGGAACTACCGCCAAAGATAAAGCGTTATCACAAAAGTCACTTTTTTTCTTTTTACTGCAATTCTGTGTTAATTGTGTTGCTTCAGGCAGATGGCTGAAAGTAGAATCTACAGTTATTGATAGCAAATCTGAGCCATTTTGAGGGACTACATCTTTATGAGACTCTGCAGGAGCCAGGGATGGAGTCGCAGGGAGAGCGGGTGAAATCAGCACCGACAGCACTGACGGGAGGTCCAGCTTTGCTCCCTGGAAGCCAAAGTCACTGATTCTCCAGGGATCTTTGCTTGTGCTACAAAGAGGACGTTTTAATGTGCATGCCACCTCTTCTACCATTACAGATACTTACAGTGTTGTCTCTAACTTGAAGCGTACCTTGCCATTTCGTGCCATTAACTAGAAGTCCCCAGCCAACAATCCAGGTTGGCAAGTGAGGGGCAAATCTTGCAAATGCAACCAGTGGACAGTGCAATTTGCTTTCCAGGAACTGGGTGAGTTATAATCAATCATTCTCAACATTGCACTGAATATACATTGAAGTGCTAAGGGTGTTATACATAGGGAAATGTGGCAAGACTTCCCCAAAAGGCAAAAAGTGTATACTGTGTTTGGGGCTGTACAGCGCAGCCCCACAAGTACCTGCACTGAAACTCGTGAGACTGAGATAACACTCAGTGGGAAAATAGGTCCTATATATTGCCTTTTTGCAAATACACAGAAAACTAAAACCCAAGGAGAACATAATAAAGTGTATAATGCTCCTATATTTCCTCAAGGTGATTTAGCATAGTAATTATTACAACGTGCACTAGGAAAGAGCACAGTACTTTAGTAATATGAAACTTCAGCACAG
Source organism: Pampusana beccarii (assembly GCA_013399365.1). Lineage (NCBI taxonomy): Eukaryota > Metazoa > Chordata > Aves > Columbiformes > Columbidae > Pampusana > Pampusana beccarii. The sequence continues at coordinate 978,770 of VWYH01008006.1, read as the reverse complement.
CATCTGTTACTAAACTTTGCTCAGAGGTGAGGAGAGGTGACCAAATTCTGGGTAAATTATAAAACAATTGAATGGCTAGGGAAAGAAAGCTTGGAGAAGTTTAAAACCAAATTTCTCACATGCAAAAACCAAAACTACCGCTTCAGTTATTATGCCTGCACACAAAATCAAATTATAACATTCAACTATTAGGCAGCTGATGTGAAACACTTTAGCAAACTCAGTGGATTGCTTGAAATTGCAGCTTCTCTGCTGCTTTAAGAAAAACGTAGGCAAGATACAGACCCTTCAGGCTCTGAGTTTTTGCCTTTTTAGTGCTAAATGGTGGTAGCTCCCTTGCTGCTATGCTGTTTGTTGCTTATGAAAAACAGCTGTATTTGGAGGTACTAATAATACCCAACAGTGTAAAATCTATATTTTCTGAAGAAGTCTACCTCCTTCAACACCACAACGCACAACATTCATACCATCTAAGAGACTTGATAGGGAAGTAAAGGACTGATGGCTTAAAATGCTGCTTTATAGTTTACAACAAAGATAGTTAAACGAGTATAATTTTCTGTAAGACTTCGAAGTTTCCAAGCAAGGTAGAGAGGAAAGAAGACTGCATAAGTAAGTCAGGGTCCTTTTTGCATAAAATATCTATGACCTTTTCTTTCTTCCTTGCACTCAAACTTCACATTCAGGGCTGTTACTCCCTGCTTATCTCAACTGGATGTAACCAAACAAAACTTCCACAACCACCGGAGCGTATTCTGGACAAGAAACCTAGAATTTATTTTCTGTCATATTAAGCAAATGAATGTGCATTAAACTATACCACTGGGACAGCACGCTTTTTTACCCTCACCATGGAGAAAGATATCAGAGATCAATGTGCTAGGTGTGATTTTTAAAACCAAGTTTGTTTCACTGCTGTAAACACAGTTTTCACTTCAGGCTGAAATTTTCCTCACTTATTCAAATTCAATTCATTTAGCGTCTGAGAGTTAACAAGAAATTTCTTCCTTCTAGCAGCCCTTTGAAGGAGTCAAACAAAGAAATGCTGAAGACGATATATTTTTAGATTACTCTTTCTTCCACCACTTATTAATCCTTCAGAGAAAAATGAAGTGTTTAAAGCCTTCCAAACTCCCACTTGCACAATTCTTAACACCAATTATGAGACGACGTTGTCCCAGACAACCCTGATGAAGTTAATTAATTAATTAAACACAGTAAAGCTTTGAAAGCAATATGTGGGGAAGACTAGCAATCATTTGCATGTGACATGCAGACGGACAGACACTCAAGCAACGAATGAAGCGACGTCCTACCTCTCCTTGGCGGTGATAGTGCTTAGGAGGCTTTTTTCCCATCTGCACTAGCATTTTGCCCTTCTTACTGCTAGCAAGAGTCAGTCCCTGGTGGATGCCTGCGGATCTGTTGGTTGCCTGAGTTGGAGCCTCCCCCATCAGGGTGGACTTGATGGAGTTCACCTTGGAGCTGGCGCTGTCTAGCTGGGAGCTCTCCACGATCAGGACCGCGGCTAGTAAGAGGAGACAGCAGGAGCACTTATTCCACATCAGCACGATCATCTCCCCTCCCCACAANCAATTCTGAGAAACACGGGAGAAAAATAATCGAAAAAAGAATCCCCTAGACAAAAAAAGATGTCAAGCCTAGAGGGGTCTGTGAAGTGATGGCTTTCTCCTGCGGGTCCTTGAGAAGTCCAGGCAGTTCTTTAGTAACGGAGAGCAATAAGCTACGGGACAACTGCACCCGGGGCAGCTCCCAGCAGCACGTTTGCTCCAGCTTCAGAGGCAGAGCGAGTGAGTTACTTCCCCCCACTCCTCCTCTCTTGCTGCACAAGCCAGCAGAAAGGAAACTCAAACCAGATCCAATCCAAGCAGCACCGGCAAAAGCTGGGCTTAGTTTTCATTCACTCTCTCCCTCCTCTTTACTTTTTATTCCCCTCCTCCTTTTTCTGTCTTTTGCCTCAGCCTCTGCAGGCAGAAGGAGTGAAAGCGCCCGGTCTCCTCCTCCTCCAGCCCGGCCAGAGGGGCAGACCCCGCCGTGGGCTTTCCCCACCGCTCCCCTTGCACTCGGGGGTCCCCGGCAGCCTCTCGCTGCCTCTATTATTATTTATTTTTATTATTATTATAGCTGCTGGCAGCGCGTGTCCCCCGCCCCAGCCCCGCAGAGGGACACGCTGCGCAGCAACTCTCGCCCCCTGTGTGCCCCCCACCTCTTCGGGGGCCACTCTCTTCCCCAGCCTAGAGGGGACAGCCGCGTCCTGCCCTCCGGCCGGGGCCTGCCCGGGCCCCACGGCCACGCACAGCCTGGACACGCGTGCCACGCTTTGGGCTGCCCCTCGCTGCCGCTCCGGTGTCCGGCCCGCAGAGGGAGGTTGAGTCTCACCAAAGGGGACGGGACCGCAGGCTTTGCACATGGTCTCCCAAAGTTATGCTGCTGAACCGAAGCATGTGTCAAGGTGCTCCAGCTCCCCGAAATGCTCGGAAGAGCAAAGCACATTAGTCCTGCAGTGCTGTGAAATTATGGGGCTGACAGGCGAATCCTGCCAAATCTTATGCCTGAGCCTCCACAGCCCAGTGCCCAGGCAAAGAGCACGTTCAGCCACTAATGCTGCACCACGCTAGTCCTAAACGTGGCACTTCCGAGTGCCACAGTGCCACTAGCAACACAAGAGACTTGTTTNAAAAAAAAAAAAGGGTTGGAGAAGAAAAAAGTTTTAAAAAAATATCTCCCAAAGTTGTTAACAAAGCAATGGATTTCAATGCCACACACTCAATTCTGAGAAACACGGGAGAAAAATAATCGAAAAAAGAATCCCCTAGACAAAAAAAGATGTCAAGCCTAGAGGGGTCTGTGAAGTGATGGCTTTCTCCTGCGGGTCCTTGAGAAGTCCAGGCAGTTCTTTAGTAACGGAGAGCAATAAGCTACGGGACAACTGCACCCGGGGCAGCTCCCAGCAGCACGTTTGCTCCAGCTTCAGAGGCAGAGCGAGTGAGTTACTTCCCCCCACTCCTCCTCTCTTGCTGCACAAGCCAGCAGAAAGGAAACTCAAACCAGATCCAATCCAAGCAGCACCGGCAAAAGCTGGGCTTAGTTTTCATTCACTCTCTCCCTCCTCTTTACTTTTTATTCCCCTCCTCCTTTTTCTGTCTTTTGCCTCAGCCTCTGCAGGCAGAAGGAGTGAAAGCGCCCGGTCTCCTCCTCCTCCAGCCCGGCCAGAGGGGCAGACCCCGCCGTGGGCTTTCCCCACCGCTCCCCTTGCACTCGGGGGTCCCCGGCAGCCTCTCGCTGCCTCTATTATTATTTATTTTTATTATTATTATAGCTGCTGGCAGCGCGTGTCCCCCGCCCCAGCCCCGCAGAGGGACACGCTGCGCAGCAACTCTCGCCCCCTGTGTGCCCCCCACCTCTTCGGGGGCCACTCTCTTCCCCAGCCTAGAGGGGACAGCCGCGTCCTGCCCTCCGGCCGGGGCCTGCCCGGGCCCCACGGCCACGCACAGCCTGGACACGCGTGCCACGCTTTGGGCTGCCCCTCGCTGCCGCTCCGGTGTCCGGCCCGCAGAGGGAGGTTGAGTCTCACCAAAGGGGACGGGACCGCAGGCTTTGCACATGGTCTCCCAAAGTTATGCTGCTGAACCGAAGCATGTGTCAAGGTGCTCCAGCTCCCCGAAATGCTCGGAAGAGCAAAGCACATTAGTCCTGCAGTGCTGTGAAATTATGGGGCTGACAGGCGAATCCTGCCAAATCTTATGCCTGAGGCTCCACAGCCCAGTGCCCAGGCAAAGAGCACGTTCAGCCACTAATGCTGCACCACGCTAGTCCTAAACGTGGCACTTCCGAGTGCCACAGTGCCACTAGCAACACAAGAGACTTGTTTTGTGTTCATCTTCTCAATTTCCTTGGCACAAGCACACGTCAAACTGCTGTGAAACATCCAGGTGCTACTAAGTACACCCACACTCCGAGGCACTTCCACCTCCCTGCCGCAGCACCAAAGCACTGTGCTTCAGAAAACGCGAGGTAAACGGGGTCACAGAGCACAAAATCAGTGGAACTGGGGTAACCCCAGCCCTTCTCTTTTCTCTGTTACCTGCAAAAGATTTAGTGCAGAGAGTATCACCATGGGGCACTGCAGTGGAGCAGCTGCAAGCCCTTGTCCTTCCCCTGGACACAGGAAAGTGGGCTGAAAGGAACATTTTCCCCCTCCCTCCTGAAGGGTCCTTCCTCTAAGCTATCAATCCTTTCCAGTTACTCTACCTCTTTACGCAGCAGAAGGGGTGAAGAAGAAATGCATACTTGAAATTTCATCTTTTAAACTAACAGCTGTGCAAAAGGAAGTAGCTAAAGCAAAAAACACCAGGGAGGAGTAGCGTGCTCTTTTGGCCCCCAGCGCTCCCGCTCCCAGTGAGCAGAAGCCATCCTGGGACACAGGAGCTCTCTGCAGGGAACACTTGGTGAACCACACCACCTTGGATAAGTTTTTTTAAATATTGTCTGTCTATCGACATGTGACTGCTAGCAGTGTGCCCTGTACTGTACTGTATTAAACAGAGCATCTTGCAAGGAGTAGATTAGCTTAAATTGTTTTCCACAGCTCAAACCTTTGACTTGTTTGGGAGGATTTAATCTCATCTCACAGGGGTTGGTTTTGGTTGTTTGTTGTGTTGTTTGGTTTTTTTCTTTTTTTATTAACAGCTGAAATGACATATCAGCCCCCAAGACTGGATTTTAAACTGCTCTACAGAGCATGGCACTTGCTCTGACTTGGGTTCCAGATGAGTTCACGTTTACTGATTTTGAAGTTGGAAGCAGTTTTAGTAGCACTTGATTTCAGAAAATTAGGTTCATGAAAACAAAACAACAAACAAGCAAAACCAAAAAACAACCTCAACAAAACAAACAACCAAAAAATCCACAAAATCCACCAAAAAAACCACAAACCAAACAAAACCACAACCCCCCAAAACAACTATACCAATGCTCGCCTTCTTCACAGCATTTCCTTTTTCCATCTTTATGCAGCCTTAAATGGATTAAAATTATATTTCCGTCTTCATCCCTGAGAATTTCTGAAGACATTTCTAAGGAATTGCTAAAAGATCAGAAAGCAATCCGCTATTTCACAAGAAACTGCTAAAAGCCAGTCCTCTTTGTTTTGGACACCGAGCCCTCCTGGTGTTTCACCACTCCCGAACCCAAGAGCAAACAGCTATCAGGGCCACAGGAAAAGCTCCAACAGCTCGTTTCATAGAAAACTGGCAGAAAGCCATATTAACACACACAAAAAGGGTAAAATCACAGCCACAGAGAAACACGCTCTCCGCTCAGACGCTACACGCAGTGTATGTACACGTGTGCACGGCAGCCTGACGCACAAACACAGGAGGGCTGACGTCCACATCAGATCAAGCTGAGATGGAGAAACACAAACTGGTAACAGCTCCCTGATTTCTAATCAGAAGTCAATGCTGCGTTGCCTTTTCCTATTACCGTGGACTGCCCTAGTCACATTTTGTTTTCTTGCTGGGGATAAATACCCTGCAGAGAACACTTAACTTGCAATTCACAGCTCTCTTCCTGGTATTTTCCATTAATGCCACCACGAAGCCCAAGCCCTCATCTGTCCTACTTCATGGATGGTACCAAATTTGTAAAATCATCAGGTCAGCAGGTTTTGAAAGATTACCACAAAAATTGCACAAGCAAAATGTCATTTTCTTACCCATAAGAGACTGGATAAAATTATAGGTGGGCCTGGGCTGTTGATCAAAATACAGGGGAGGCTGCATTAATTCACACTTCAAACAGCCCCCTTCTCCAAAATGCTTTATACAACTCAGAATTTACAGTATATTTAACTGGGCTCTGATTCTATTAACTGACTTGCTTGTTAACTTTGGTGACAGCAAGAGCAACCCCCACTCAGTGATAACTTATCTCTTGTGTGCAATGAAGAAATACCTTCACCCACTTGTCTTTTGCTTCCCTGAGGGCTATGAGATGGTGTATTTTGTTAGTATTCAGCTATGACAGATACTCTTTAAAAAAGCCCACAAAAAACATCCACCTGTGTTTCTTTTACACAGGAAGGAACAGAAATCTATAAGTCATTAATGGAGTGTTCTCCATCAGAGTTGCTTTGAATAAGGGGTGATTACAAAGAGAACAAAATAAACTGATGATACATGCGAAGAGAATCCATGGCAATAAAATACACAATATGACGATTTCATGCGAGTATCATTCAGCTCTTCTTGAAATAGCTCGACATGTGTCGTATTAAAGAGAGACACACAGCACCTCAAGGACCAGCTTGTAAGTAGACTCTATCTAAATTAATTAAACGTATATCTACGAAAATATTGTTAGAATAATTACTTACTAAATGTAAAAAGCGAGCCACATTCCAAGCCCTTTCCTTTGATGTAAATAACTAAGTCCCCGTATATTCATAACCTCTAGAAATTTGAAGAAAACTAAGGACGAATGCTCAAAGCTTTTCAGATATTTAAGAACAGATGCCCAAACTCATTTTTTAAGATCAGTCTGGATTCAGCTAATACGAACTTCATCAGTCAGCTGGATTCAACTAAGTTTCCAGACATTAATTTAAACTTAGTGGGAGTGGAAGCGGATATCTTTCCAACAGGGCAAGACCCACCTTGTCACTCACTGAACTAAAGGAAAGACAGTTTGCAGCATCTCAGAGGAAATGGAAACAGGTTTTGCTTTGCTTCCCTGACAGATGTTTCTCTCCAATGGAAGCAACAACCCACTTCACTGCAGGGCAACTGCTGCCAGATGAACCTGCTGCTCAAGACAAAAGAAATCTGAAGTAAATGGACAGAACACTAAATCTCTGTTGGGGACGAGCTTTTTCTAAAAAGAAAAAAATCATGATATAAGGGTATACTTATATATAAGATATATAAGAGAAATATATATAAGAGAAAAAAGATATTTGGTATTTCTTTGGTTGGTTGGGTTTTTTTTTGCGTGGTGGTTTGTAGTTTGGTGGTTGTTAAGTGCCTGAAGTGCACGAAGCACGGGCTGTCACACCGCTCGAGATCAGGCAGAAATAGAGCTTACCACTAAGTTCACCGCTAAGTTTGGGTGCCCAGTTTGGAGAAGCTAAGGCCCATATACTTTGTGTGTGTGTGCGGTTAGTCAAACGTTTCAGAGCAATACAGTATTTTGAGCTAACCATACAGAATAATGGAAGAAGAATTACCCCAAAAACCACTGTCACTGGCAAATGCCACTTAACACATGAGGTGGTCAGTAGAGTACCATATTGCAGAGACCAAACGTGTTCCAACCCATGCACACCAAGCTCCACAGTCAAGGCAAATGTTCATTGAACACCAGTGAGACCTCCAGCTGTAAACACTGAGAACTACATCAGTGAGCTGCAAGTACTCAGTCCTCATTTCACGTTTAAAATATATGCATTTCAATACAGAAATATACATCTCTTTGGGTCTAAGTTAGCATGCTTCATGTACAAACAAGTAGGTTTTTCTTTTGTGTTACTTGCACTCATAAAGAGGGGACACACAACAGAATAAGGTTTGTATTCATTCCTAAATCAGGTTTCACACCCTGAATAAATGTCAGAGGTTTAAGTGCTCCGAACACATATTTCTGTTTTACAAATGCTTTGGTGTTTCTTTTAGTTACACTTGTTTATAAATTCAATGAGAAGAAAAAAAAAAAGTGGCCTTAAACAAAGGTTTTTGTAGAATTTTTCCAGTTTCACTACTTATCCTTGCCAAAAAAAAGGCAACAAAATTTCAAAATTTCAATTTGCCAGTATTTGCATTGAAAAATATCAACATTTTAATTTCTTTTCTACTATCTCTTTATTTTTCTGTCTACACTCCCCACTTATATTCTTTGACAGGGAGTTCCATTAGATTAATTGTAGCCCTTTTTTAATTTTTCTTGGAGGAGAGAGGATTTTATGGAGGCAGGAAAGGCATGAAAGAGTAACCTTTTTTTTCCTTTTTTTTATCTCGCCTTTTTTGTTTTGCCCTTTGTCTCTGAAATGGAAATGTTCGGAAAAGCCAGAGTCTAGCAGAAATCAGGAAAAAAAAGCAAGAAATAAAGGAACACAAGAAATTAATATGAAAAATTTAAGGACAAAATAGGAAATACAATGAAAATGGGGAGATCCTTTACCTAACCTTCTCCAAAAGGCCACAATTACATACTGTAAATGCAAAATATTATGGAGCAGATTATAATCCTGTGTATTTTACAGCATCTATTAAGCCCCTCGACTTCAGTTGAGCCGTTTTTGATTTATACCAGCTTTAGTCCAGTCTAATCTCCTATGTTTTTCTTTCCCTTAAATAAACAAAATTACCTGTTCTTCAAATTAAATCTGTTTTTAATTCTATATAAAGCATTTTAGGATACTTGTTGTATGAAAGACATTCTATAACACAGAGGTGTATTGGGTTTTGCTATTATTTTTTAAGTTCGCCAGCTGCACTGAATTTCCATTGCCCTTTACAGCAACTCTTACAACTTGGATATGGCCAAATCTCCCTTAGCACTGCCCCTGGGGCCTACTCTGTCTTTTATTTAAATTCTGACCAAAAAATTCAATCAGGTCCATCAAGCAATACCTAGTTTTGCTAAGGCTGCAGCTCAACAATACAGCATTTTATTTAAAAAAAGCATATTTAAGGAGTTCCTTCCTCCCTTCTGTCCTCCAGTTCTCTATGGGGACACATTTTGGATTAGTTTCTTTCCTTTTTCACCATTTTTGTATTCATCATCATATTTCCCCCAGCACCACAGAGAAGGCTTTACATGGCAGTACAAGGGCCAGAGACTTCAGGCACCGGTTGTAGGATGGGGGACAAAGAACAAGGGAATCCCCTCGCTCCAGCATTTCCTGGGGCTGTGGTCCCAGCGAAGCACCCGGAGGACAGGCTGGGGCACGTGATACCCAAAAGCAGGACAGGCGGGTGTCAGCTCCAGAAATCCACACTAAGGCAGACTATGGCCACCGCAGAACTCTTCTGCACAGGTAATATTTCTATGCTACCAGCAGGAGAACCACTCAAAAGAGCTTAGGCCATGTTTCTACCAGCACTGAAGTCTGTAGGTGTGACCGCTGCCCCAAGAGCTGGACACGTGAAAGCCTCAGCCCTAGCTCTGCGACCCAAAAGTGTCAGAGCCCCCTTGCTGCAGCTGCTGGGGCGGGCTGCCAGGTGTGCAAGGCTCTTCCTCCTCCTCAGCCTTCATCACTGCATGCTGCGGGACATGCTGCCAGCACAGCGTGGGGCTGCCGCCGCTAACAGCCCCTGCCAGGGGCCTGGCGCTGGCTGCAGAGCATCCCCACGCTGGCTGCAGAGCATCCCCGCGCTGGCTGCAGAGCATCCCCGCGCTGACGTCGCGCCTGCCTAGCCCGGCCACATCAAGAGGTTCCAGCCTACCTCTCCCTCTAAAGGTTTCCCTCTCCCCAAAACTGTCAGCAGGCGCAGCCGCTGCTGTAAATGCTGCCTGGCCCAGCTGAGCCGCCACGGGCGGCACGACCGCAGCCCAGGGAGAGGCAGGATCGCAGCGGGCAACCCGGCCATGGAGACAGGAGAAGAAATATCACATCCTTTGATTTCTGTATTTTTGGGTCTAATTCCTAATGCCATGCTCCCTCATGAGCAGGAAGACAAATGATGGAATAAAACTGTTTTGAAATCCATATTTATGATTTTTCTCCTGCTGATTTTTTTTTTTTCAAAGACAAGTACTGAATGTTTGTGTTATTCGTCATAAATAACTCCTTTTCCTGATTAAAACAGTCCAGGATGGTGTCACAGCTAATTAACAACACAGTGTGCTTCAAATGGCTTGGTTGCTCACAGTTCAGGGTTTGAATCAGCCCCTCTGACAACAATTAACCCTTCAGAGTGGGAATCGCCTATTTCTCAGGAAGACGACAAAAGCAAAGGGAAACACACCTAGCCCACCAAAATGAATAACCACTGACAAACGTTGCTTCAAAAGCCAAACCTAATAATCAGTAAATTTAAATTACTTCGAGACACGTCATTATTTTCTCCAAAACATCCTCACTGTGTCACTGAACTCAGCTTGACCATGCTCCCAAAGCAGTACCCATTTCAGTATAAATCAGAGAAAGAAATACTTTCCAAAAGGAAAGGCTTCAGCAAAGCGCAGCAAAAGTGCAGGTTGCATGCCCGGGAGGCCACACGTTAAACCCTCTGGTCTCCCCGATGAGAACGAGGCACAAACGCAGAGTGAGAAGAGCAGCGATGCTCAGGCGGTATTTTCTCCTCCTCCTCCTCCCGTGTCCCCGCACAAAGACGCACGTGAGCTACGCTGGGTGTGCACGGCACGTTGCTTTCCAGAGGATCACAACACTCAAACCAAAACACGAATTCGCGGTAGCCCAGAAGGATGGCTGACTTGATATGGAAATAGCTGGAATTTCAGCCTCCCTCTCCCAGCTGCCTATGTTGAAAAGTTGTTAAAACAATAAAAGTATTTATAATTAGCAAGTCTACATACACCCATTTTCTTTGCAATATTCTTGGCAATATCGGAGCCAAGTTACTCAAACTTTCCAAAGAAAAATAACCGTAAGGAAAATTCCCTTCTCAGGAATGAAAGCAGCAGAAAATTATGAGGCCGAAAAGGGAGTTAGAATGGAAACCATTGTGCAACCTTAGCTATAACAAGTACTGAAAAAGCTGATTGCTGTTTATTACATTTATCTTGTGTTTTCTGATAAATGCAGTCACATGTGAAAACTGTATAAAATAGCAAATGTAAAAATATTTTAAACCATTTGGTTTGGTTTGCAAACAAATGGAGCTACGATGGTGTATCTACAGGCTGTAATAAATATCCCACTCTCAGAAAAGAGCAGAGCCTCTCTTTGCAAAAAGGGAGTTAGAGAGGTTGTTTCCTTCACTGTATGATTCCTCAATTTTACTCCCTGTCTTTAAGAAAACAACTAAAAGACAAAGAGCTAAGTCTTCTAGAACAAAACCCCCTGCACAAATGGGGTTTTTTAACACAAGTAAATTGCTATCGAATCAGGAGGTAATATGACATGGCAAAAATTCCTTATCCACAATCTAAGAATATAAGCTGAATAGTTTGTTTATTACATAGAGTCAAAATCTGTCTCACTAATAGGCTAATATACCTGCATTTGATAAAACAAGAATCTGGTATTGATCACCTAGGAGCTGCCTCTCCAATTGGGTTGTGTTCTAAAAAAAAAAATGTAGACTTCGTAAATAATTGTCCAAAAGAGGGGACGTCACACTTCTCTTCTTAATGAAATAATGTTTTCAATGTGATTTCTGATCAGCTCAGGCCTTTCATTCCAATATGCTTGCCATAATTGGCAACACATAAGTAAAGTAAATGTCTAAATAAAAATTTTAAAAGGAACATTTTGGTTTTCAAATGGATTTCATTTCTGGGATCTTTTTTTTTTTAATTCTAATTTGTTTCAATTGAAACAGTTTTTCTATTGAAAAGCCAACTTAATGACTGCTTTCTGACCACCTACAAAGGTGTCCTTTGCAGGGGACATGATATTTGTTGTGAAAGAAGAAAAAACAACATTCCATATGCAATTTTCATAAAAGTGGGAAAAGAACAAATTAGTATCCCCACTCTTGCATAGCAGAGAAGAAGAACCTCAAGCTAGCATCAAAGATACTCTATCTCTTTGCTCGATCTGTTGTTGAAAGCTAACAGAAAGAGGATCAATCCATATTGTTTTAAATACACTGCTTACACGACTGCTAAGTAAAGAAGGAGCAAAATCTGGAGTTATGGGACTTTTTCCCCCTGCTAAAATGTTTGAGGAGGGTAAACTTAGGATAGCCATTCCATGAGCTATGCAGGCTGCATTCCTGGCTATGTGTACAGGTGATGGAGAGCAACTGTGAAGCTCAACAGTTACAGGCAAGAACAACATGTTGGAGTTTTCCTCTTGTAGATGTACCTTTACATGCTGTTCCCTGGTTGCAGTCGTTTCCCCATTTTTCTCTCAGTGTAAGAAGATGATAAAAATTATCAGAAGAGAAAGGAAAGGGAGGGAGCCTCTTTTTGGTGTGCAGCTGGTGACACAGAGAGAAGGGAGCTTGCTTCCCTGCTCAACACACAAACACCCCAGTGAGCCTCTGAATTTACTCCCATTCTGGCATTTGGTAACTCAGCCCCACTTTGGCCTTTGGTAATTCAAAGCAAATAACCATGTAAACCTCAGTTTCCTTCCCAAAGCCTGGCTTTTCCTAGCACTGTGCTTCAGGGCCTGTTGGAAGAGTTAATCGGACCTTTTTGCCAGCCTTACTCAGCAGAACTTTTCTAGGAAGAAGTTACCACTTGAACCTCAAGTGGTGGCTCAAAGACCCCTGTCAAATGAATTTAAGTCCATTGACACTGATGGAGTTACATGAGGAACAGAACTGGTCCTTTGCCTTTTTTGCTGTTATCCACAATAGGCAGCACTATTTTCCTGCATAACAAGTACCAGAATACTGAACGTACTGGCTGCCAAGAAATGCAGAACAAACAGAATTACATGTTTTTCCCTTTATTTCCATCATCTGACCTTTGCTTTTTATGTCTTAGGAGCAGGCTGCAACTTTATTTACATGTATAATCTAGATGAAATGCTAGTTCGTGTGCAGAAAGCTATGTGGACTTTGATCTTTGAATTTGATTTTCCATTTTTTTCAAAGCAAACCATAATGAATTAATGGAAACATGGAAATGTTAGGTTTTAGAATGGTTCTCATTTCATGTTTCTGATTCTTTCAGCCCAGGCTAGAACTTTTAGGCTTCCCTAGAGGCTTGACGCCTTAGTTCATAGTCCAAAATTTTAACTTGTATCCTGACATAGTAGGTACTGAAATCACTCATATTGCCCAGTTCGATAATGATTTTGAATCCTTACAGAATTACTTGACTGCAACAAAAGGTGCTACTAGCCACCTTAAACTTGTATGAAGTACCAGTAGTAAGAGAAAGAATGATTAAATTATTAAAACAGTGGAATTCAAATTATGAGGAAGAAAGCAAACAATCACAGGGAAAGGGAACAAGTTCTAAGAGAGTCAACAGGAAGAAGTAAACCAGATAATAATCTAGGAATATTTTATGGTTATTTTTTAATAGGTTTTAAACTCAAGGTTCCAAACCTGCAACTTACTTCATTGACTGTTTGTTCATTCACCAGTCTGGTCAACTTTGAACATTTCATTTATACTTTAAAATCTCAATATTTTTACTTCTGTGTGTCTGTCTAGACTTGGCTCTGATTGCCAATGTGCAAAGATGACCTCACTTCTACCCCATACTGTATGTCTGGGACATGCAGTCTTCCTAATTTTATATTCCAAAGGAAAATAAGTTGTTGCTGATATGTGCTAAATCTTAATCTTTCTTGGTCAGGAATTTTTCACAAAAATACAGTAAATAGTCTGCAATATTGAAATGGATGGGAATGAAGATGAAAGAAAAAGTGCAAACTTCTATGTGCAGGTTCTTATTAAGAAAAGCATTGATTCTGCTATTAATTTTAAAATCCTGTATAAATTTACTGAAAAAAAAATTCTATACTCGTGTGTCCATGCATCCCAAGAATACTATTGTGATAAAACCATAACACTTTATCTAAAACTCTAAGTGAGAGAAGGTTCTTCACAGGCATCCTGTCAGTAATCAAAGGGAAATTAATAGGGGATTACTGTTACAATATCTGCTTTATTTTTTTAACAGAACAAAAAGACGTACTTAGACAATATGTATTTATGTCCCTACTGGTTTACAGATGATCACGAACAGCATCACCAGGGCAGAAGCAGGAGTATCTTTGTGGAAATAACCCCCTCCCAAGTTGCACGGTACTATTTCGTGGCCCAGTTAAAACCTAGGAGACTATTCTTTTTATTTGTCACCATGCACAACCCACACTGTCAGCAACAAACCATCAGAGCAATCCAGAAGGTTACTATCAGAGCTGGGTATTCTTCAGGAAGAAAAAAAAAAATAAAAGGAGCAAAAATTTAGGGCAATTTTCAGAGGACACCATCTACGACTCAAGAGTTTCTCACTGGAGCAATGGTGAAATTAACAATTAACTGTAAGGCAAGTGCCCAATCCAAAGCAGCTGGGAGGTGGAGTTCTGCTGCTTCAGTGAAAGCCGCTGCCTGTTACCATACAGTCATTATCAAAGAGACAAAATTCCCTCCCGAAAAAGACAATTAGAAGCTCACTCACACACACATGCTGCCTTTCTCACTCCAACTTTAATATTACAAAAATTACTACTCCGTTACTAAACACTGAATTTACAGGTGACCAGCCAATCACACCAGCATTCGATGGCTTTTTAATCCTATGGCAACATGGATGCCATGCCTGGTTTTGACTTGGAGGTTGTGTTACTTTTTTTATTGTATTGATTAAACTGAGAACATACTTCATCTATTCAAGTTCTAATTCTTCACACGAACTTAGGAAACAGGGCTACTTTGTCAAGTCTATGTTTTAAATTAGCTCTAGAGGACACACATTCCTACTGTTCTATTGTTCTTTTCCTATTCCACTGTCCTTTTCAAGGTGGGGAAGATGATTAATGTTTCCAGGAGACAAGTGGGGCAGCTGGCGATGTTTTTACAGCAGAAATTACAGTTCAGAAATTAACTTGTTTTTCAAAATGCTCCTGGGATGAGGAGAGCAGTCTCAAAAAGCAGCTCCCTCTCAAAACTGAGGGAGAGAAGCATATGTCCCTGCATCTTCTAAAACGTCTCGGAATTGTTGAGCAGACCTCCTGTCAGTCTGTCAGATACCAAACTTCCCAAGACAAATGAAACTATCTCTGTTTCACAGAACTTGTAAAGCAAGACCGTATGTAACCCGCTTTCTCAAAACACACGTGCTGCAAATAAAGATATCAAGTGTACTGACATTTCTGCATTACAGCTTAAAATAACATCCTGTGTGATGCCTATATGCTGTGCTGTTAGGTCAGTTTTGGATTTTCTAAACACTGGGTTTGCTTTCAAAGAATAATGCTCTGGTTCCTGTACAATACATGAGTATATTGGCTCTTCAGCTGGGAAAAAAAGTTAAGAATGTGTGGGGTTTGGCTTCAAAATTAGCCATGCTTTAGTAATCTAGTATGCTAAACTGTTTCTTATTAATGTATCATGCAAATACTCTCCAGTCCTCCCACAAGTCTGACACTTTCCCAACATATCAATAGCAAATGTTCTGTGAAATGCAACTTTTCTGATGTAGGCCACCCTGACTTTCAGAGTGATCTCAACCTACCATCCAGACCTTCATGGCAGATGGAGAATGGGGCTCTTCTTTAATAAGGGAAGCAATACTACCAAAAAAAAAAAAAAGTTTCTTGCTAGTTTGATACATCGAGTTTGTTTTTCTTCAGTAAAGAGACAGATGCCTTTTTTATTTTTAACCTTTCTCTTTTTTCCCCCTAATTATGGCGGAACAAAGTTAAGTCTGTTGTGGTTACCCAGTCAGAATGTAAGGTAATTTAGGGGGTTGGTTGGTATCAGTCCTTTATTAATGTAACTATTTGATTTAAAATTTGATTTTGAAGTCCCCCAGCTGTTTTCTCTCTTAATGCAGATAAGACAGAGAATGTACCCAGGGACTTATGTTACATGACGAATGAGCTTTGCAGAGGCTCTGTGACAACTGTCCCCACCTCCCAGAGGAGGGTTTTATCTAATATTGCTAAGTCACCTGGCCACACCGGCCAGGTTCACGTCCCTTCTCCAGAGGGTGGATGTGACTAAGCGAACACACAGTAGCATCATATCAAACTACAAGAGGTATTTTTTAAGCAAGCTGGTTGCGTGCTGGCTGCACAAGACAGCAGGTTAACCTGCCCTGCAATTCAAGCGGTTTCACGGCTTGCCCTGGGCTGACGGCTGCCCCCTCCATTGCTGCCAGCACCGCAGTGACACTCACGTTCACCATTCCAAAGCCACCCCTCTGCACTAGACTGCAGTCTGCAGCACAGACACCATCGTAGCTTCTGGCCCGAATAGGAGATCAATTAAAACTGCATGTGAAGGGTAAGGAAGGAGTATATAGCCATTTATGTTTAGTTTTTATATACTTAGGTTTTACATCTCTTGCACTTAATTAAAGCCATAGTGTTATCTAGTGTCCTCTGTGCCTCAGCCATATAATCTTTCAGAGGCTTTTTATAGGCAATATCACAAAAGAGAACCACGAGGAATGATTAAGAAGGATAACTTATTCTCATTTTTGGCTGTTACATGTCCAATGTGCAGCTTTTTATCTCCTTCTGTTTTGAAAATTATCTGCATACATGTACTGCATTTTTTACCCCATAAAACACACAGTTATCAGTTCCCAAAGGGAATACTAACAGTGCAGGACAGAAAAGCCATGTGAGGTGTGCGAAGGCTGATCAAGGGTGTCTCAGCAGCTGAGCAGAGGAGCAAGCTCAGAGAAATAAAGGTACATGCATCAGAGGTGGGACACAAAGTAAAGAGCTCTGGAAGCTCAGGTGGGGCTTGATGCTGACCAGACACCGGTGGCCGGAGCACACAAATGAAAAACTGAAAGCAATGACACAATCGGTGACAAGGGTCAGGGAGAAAAATTCAGCAGATGTGTTTCAACTGAACTACACGCTGGAATGGACCTGGCAGGTTTCAGAGGCCATTTATGGACCACACAAAAATTTCACCTCTTGCCTCTTTAGACATGGATGAAAGATGCAACAAATGACCTTAACAAATAATGAAGTTACAGAGTCCCTCTGGGGCTCATCACTGCCAACTCCAAGAGAATTGATGAACTATTATTACTATTATTATTATTTTGCTTTGCTGTCTTTTAGATGTAGCTCTTGGACACAGGAGATCATGAAGAACAATACTTAGGAAAAAAACCAAGCTACTGCTCAACCAAGTTCTGTTTGTACCAGTAAGAGTTAGAACTAAATCAAAATCTAAGTAAAGAAGTCTGGAATTTGGCCCAGGACTCCCAAAGCAATGTCTTTTGCCACATTTCATTCATCATCTGTTCTTAACCAACCAAGTTTATACCTGTGTCCTCTCACTTCAGCGAACACAAAGTTGTTACACAGCTGTAAGTCACATAAATGGCTTTGCACTCAGGCATGATGTGCAACATGATGAAAAAATAAGGGGAGAACCAGTTCTGCTAGACTTATTTGGATTCTGCCTTTTTTTAACCCCAAAATTGAAAGCAACTGAAAATACTTAGGAAATTCAGGAGATTTAAGGGTTGTTTATACAGCACATGAAAACAACTGACCCGAATGCCTCTATATTTTAAAGCTCCAAGGTAAGGGAATAGTTTATATATTAAAAATAACCAGGTCCTCTAGGTTCTATTGCCTACAGAAAACTTAAGTCTAAAATAATTGGTTTTTAAAATTGATTTCCTTTAACATGTGTACAAGATTAAGTGGTTACAAATAGAAATGCTACATATTCTGAAATATTTATTGTGAATGTCTGAGTTGCTTTTACTGGCAGCTTCCATAAGAAAGGATCAGTACAGTATCTATATTTTTTTCCCCACAGAAGCATTAAGAAAAAACAGTAAGAACAAAGAAGTTGATAAAATGAATTCAGAGTAAATTACAGAGCATACCTCTCTGCCTCAGTTCCCTCATAAAGAAAAGGCACTAGATGCATACCACAAGACTAAGGTAGACTTCATTTCCAAACAATGTACTTAAATGAACAACTGAAATAAGTGGGCTGCAAGTCTAACATTTTCTATTTGCAAAGCAGCTATATCTGATTTATACTTTTTTTCCGCCCTCTCTCTCTTAAATCAGAATTTCTTTATCTTCAGTATTGTTACGCATGGCCACAGGCCCTCTAGTGAGCTACACAGCAACTACATCTTGCTAGGTGAGGAACTGTCATCTTATTTAAGAAATGCTTCTTTACACTACCACGTGCTATTTTTCTCTCAAAGGTATTCCACGCGTTTTGAGCTCAAGCCTTCCGAATCCCGTAGTTCCCTGTGAGTCTTTATTTTGAGGACAGGAAACGAAATGTCCTGAATTAGGGAACACAAATACTTGGTCCAGTGAGCAATATTTAAGGCAAAATTTTGGAACTACAAAAGTCCTGTTGCTCCAGCTAAGTATCAAAGGCTCAGTGTATGGAGAACATTTTCATAAGAGTTTTCATATTGCTTGGGGTAAAAAAATCCTAACATGAGAAATAAATGCAGAGTATGTTACTAATTCAGAAGGTGGAATAATTACACTGTTATACACTCTACTGTTATGGCTTGGATGTGCTTTTCTGCATTTTGGAAATAAGCTCACTCTACCTGCACACCACTGAGTGAAGTGGACTGAGACACATCTCCCAGCATGAGGCCCGGGGAAGGATCTTCTGTATCATGCCCTCTTAGGCTGGATCATCTATCTATCCACTTTCAGGCAGTAGATATTTGGAAAGTGAGCCTTGCTGGTGCTAGGGGAACAGTCCTTGCAGCAAGTTTATACCATACTAATGGTGGATATTTAGCTTTCATCTTCAGTGGGCTCTCCTCAAACACACCAAGATGTTTCACAGGCCACATGTACCTTCTATGCCCCAGTCTGACAGCACCCGCTTTAAAGCAGCGCTCTCATTCTGGCTGGATAATTCAGGTGTCAGTCAACAGCTTCACCATTCACACGAGTGAAGTTTAACGTGTGCTTAAAGCTTTACAGAGTTGGATTCCAACACAACATTACTCAAAGCTTGACACAGTTCCTTTTTGCTCATTTGTGCCCCTCCCACAATGCATCTTTACCCACACCCTTAAAGAGACTTACTCTGTCATAATACGTAGTGTTTGGCCTGATACTAATCAAACCTGATTCATATGACAAGAATAATCATGGCTGTGGCTATTGCTAATGGTAATAACGAAGCATCCTACTCACTTTGTACAAACTAGAGATGCACAGAACATGTGATTCCTATTTTATGATAATGATTATCATTCTCCATAATTAATAAAAATTGTACTACAATTATACTGAAAGTAGCAACAAAAAAAATTACAGAGAAGTTGAGTATGAATCCTGTTTGGATACACTCAGAAAATGACATAATACTTCAGGAAAAATAGCTGCCGACATACAGATTAAATATTACATTTGGAATGCCAGTCTCATCTGAAAAGTATAAAACAGCTTTTTGAAATTTTAATTGATTTTTTTTGTGACAAATGAGGAACTGTTGTGTTCAGGTTATGCACTGTGACTGCTTTTCTATACTATCAGCTTTAAAACTAAAAAGCAGTATAGCAAATGTATTTTCCAATCATTAGGCTTTGGCATATTTTCCAGCCAATAACTCTTGACCCATACACTTCCATGAAGTCCTCCTTCAGCTGTGCTAGGTTCAGCTGTGCACTTAGCTGGTGGCTTAAATGTATTTCAGCCTGATTTTATGGGCTCGCCTACCTAAAGAGACACATTGGTCCTGAAATCTCCTTTCCATAGGGAATAGCTGCAGATTATAAATATGTTTTTAATGTAAGTCTATCTCCTCTCAGTAGGAGTTACTACTACTTTCTGAAAACCTCATCATCCCAACTGGAATAGTAGTTTGAATTTGTATATGTTGGGCAACAACAAATGATCTTCATATGAAGATTCTTATCTGGATGCAGCAAGGTAGTTATTCCAGAGGAAACTGTGGCTGACAACATAACAGAGTCTGGTTAGTAATCCAAGTGACATCTTGGAATATGTAAAAGATTAAGTAAAAATGCCTGAACTGGACCAGATCAAGATAAATCAGACTCCAGTGGGAACTTTAGTGGCTAAAAAAGCACTGAATAATCTCAGGAATCCATCTAAAGATTCAAGATAAAAACAACACCATTCATTTGCTTGGTCTGGTTCATAGTTTTGTCGTTGGTGGATGCCTATGTCTTTAGCCAATGTCTAGCCTGGATTGTTAGCCAATAGTTTATAGCAATAAAATATATTATTTATAAGAATAAAATCTATTTGTTAGCAACAAAGCCTGATTCTTACCAAATATGGTCTCCTTTCTTTGTGTAGCCCATCATGGGTCATAACCAAGTGAAAAAACCCACAAAGTTTTACTGTTCACATTAGAACCCTTCATAATGGATGAATGTTTATTTCCAAAGCTTTCACCCAGAAGTAGAGATCAGAACACGTCAGGGGAGGTTCAACTATGTTTATACTCGGGAAGAATGAAAACCACCTCTTCTGTATTGACAGCGGTCTGCTGAATTTCCTGACCTACCAGGTATCCCTACCAATCTAGAAAGTTCACGATCCTAAGATAACTCAGCACATTGGAAATCTCGCCAAGAAAGTCTCGATCTGGTGTACGCACACATCATTTTTATGAATATGTATTTATTTTAAAAATCTTGCTGTCTCACCTTCACACCTAAGCGAGAAAAGCAGCTTTGGAATTTGTCACTATCTCCTCATCAACCCTCTGTGAAAATGTTCTTCCCATGCTAATAAGGCTTTACTCAGGACAATAATCTCACCTAAACCTTCAATGAAGCAACATAATATGGCAAAATAATTAATTTGTAAACTGCTAAATAAACAGCACAGCAACTACCATTCATCTCTTTGCCCTCTAAAACCTTGTACCCCAACCTTTCTCATTAATTTAATGTTTAGTAATCTGCTAGCACCATCTCCCCACTGTTGCAAAATACTTTTAGGGATGATAATTCTCAAAATACTCTGAGCCCAGTAAGCATAATCATCTTGGTAACTAAGATAACTTAGACTCAACTTTCAAAAAAACCCAGATGGACACTTGCTCTGAATGACTGTGGTATTTTTGTCCATGCCCCAACTTATATAATTGTGCATGGAGTTTTCAGAGCTCCTGAGGAAGCTCAACCTGCCTTCAAGAAGGTCTTTCCATAGCTCTGACATAAACACATTGGAGAAGAGCAATAATAATAGCGAATCTGAGTTAAGGTTACATTTGCAGTTCCAGCAGAAGACAGAACTTACAGCTCATCTTCTCCTGAGATGACTAAATTATGTTGCAGCCTGCGGTCAAGTCTGTACATATCTAAACTGCTTGAAGGTAGATAGGGGTTTGGGGATCTTATGGACCATTAACTTGGTCTGTAAATGAGACATTTTCTGAAAAACTAAGGGAAATATTAGAACCTTTGTCCCCTCCATCAACTCTTTCGAGAACTGTTGTGCTGACCAGAGATGACACCGGCACAGGCTCTCATGCTGCGCTCTGGATAAGACAGATCATAAGGGCAGATCCTGAGCATCTCTGTATTAGGTCTCAACAGCAGTCCTACCAAAGTCTTGCAATATAGGACAGGAAAGTCTCTGAAAACACCCTCCCAGGCAATAAATGATAATCAAACATACTTCAAAAGAAGTTAAGCAGAGCTCTGAAGACGGAACAAGAAAGCAGTCTACATACACAGAATTGGTACTGTGTCATAAATCTAATCTATGTCTCTCATTCAGAATTAACTGCCTTGCTCTTGCTCTAATGAAGTACAAGGCAAACATATTCTACCCACCTTCACTGAAAGTCAGTAATAAAGCTGCGTGTGTCTCTGTGCAGCATCAAAACAGATTTCACATGATTGTTTTGAATAGCAAAAGGACTGCATGGAAAGATGTCTGTATTTTCTTAATAGCTGTAACCACACTACATAGCACATGTCAAAATTCTGAAAAGAGAACAGATTCCCAATGCTTTGTACGATGTATATAGTTTCTTTGCTTTGATGTCTGCTTCTTTATTGTATTAAATTATCTGCATTTTAAAAGACAAAAAAAAAAAAAAGGCTTGTCTTTTGTCTTATTACTCAACTGTCAAACATCATTTGAGCTAATAGAACAGCCAAGGCCTCCAGAATAATTCGGGGAGAGGGAGAAGAAAGAAGGAAATTTGTTAAGTATCCTGCCTATTTGCACGGTTAGGTTTTTCAGGCACAGAGATTGTAGGGGGACTACATTGTTCTAAAAGTTGCTGTGACTTGTAAAACCTACACAAAAATGGATCTGCCCTGACAC
Organism: Pampusana beccarii; assembly: GCA_013399365.1. Lineage (NCBI taxonomy): Eukaryota > Metazoa > Chordata > Aves > Columbiformes > Columbidae > Pampusana > Pampusana beccarii. The sequence continues at coordinate 956,650 of VWYH01008006.1, read as the reverse complement.
TCCTTAGGGGAGTCCCGTGTCCCTTCCCACTACGTTTTTCTGCAGTTTTCCTATGTTGTCCAGAGGGGCTTTTGCACTGCAGGATGGAGCAGCGATGGCAAGTGTGTCTGGTCATTGCTCTGGGGATGGAGGTGAGATTTCTTGCGTGCTTTTTCTTCTAACAAACAAGCCTGACAGAGAGAAAAGATCCATTTCTCTTTTTTTAATATCTAGGGGAAAATGCCTGCCAACAGGAATCATATTCCTTCCACTGGCCTTTTTTTTCTTTACCTGGAGCATCTTTAAAATCAATACCAGCTGTTGCAGAGAAGGATTTTGGTGCCCTGAACAGAGATTTATGACTTCAGGAGAAGGAATAAGAAGAGGAACACAGGAATCTCATAGAGAAAAGACAGTGCTGCCATGGCAGAGAGCTGTACATCAAATAGAACTGTTTCTGCAGAGGAGCTGAAAAAGTGCTCCTTCAAATCACCCATGCAATTGTAGACCTGGCTAAAAAGTGTGGCCCTTTGAAGTCAAAGGCAAAACTCCAGATGACTTTAGTCTGGCCACAGTTTCAGCTTTTGACTCACAGAATGTCCTGAGTTGGAAGGGACCCACGAACATCACTGAGTCCAACACCTGTCCCTGCATATGACATCTCAAATTTGAAGGCAAATTTAACAAATCACCAAGCACAACATGATTGCGGTTATATTATAAAATAGACACGGGAGAGAGAACTGTGGCAGATCAGCATCCAATGTGCTGGAGTGGACACTTCCCTTGCCCTTTGCTCTGGCTGATTCAGTGGGAGTTTCCACATGCTCTTCTTGCTACGTAGCTCAATAGAGGCACAAATTCCAGCCTGTAACCCTGAAAATAGGAGTCAGCTTTCATTGAACTGAATGGTTCCTTTTGTAAAAAGAGCCCCTAAAGTTCACATTCAAGGATCTGGGAGACTGGGATCTGCTGACCTGGCTTGAGACCATCTAAGCCCTGGACATGCACAATTTTCTGTCTGTAACATCAGAAATGTTCAAATGCTAGCAGGTTGTGATAAATCACTATTTGAGGTCACAAGAAGGAGAATTAAGAGTTTAAATGGAAAAATGTTAGTGGAAGTGATATGAACTTACAGGTCTGCGACTGATCTTATTTTATTAAGGTTGCTCACATATTTCTTGATCTATAGCCAATGGCTAATACAAGCGTGAAGAAATGTAAGCTCCTCCACCCTCCACGTGCTGCTTCTGAGCCATAAACAAGGCCTAACAAAGAGTGGAAATGGATAAGGCCAATATTTAGTCCTGTAGCACAAGCTCACCACAGGGTGTAGGCCAGAGAGTGCAATTTCTTGGGGCAGTGCAGGGTGAGTCAGCTCTTGGAGGGCTCCACACAGCAATGGCTGGACTGCTTCTTATAGCTCAGGTATGTTCAGCTGCTCTCCTCAGTGTAGACAAAGCATACATTTGTTTTCTAGTTTCTTATGTAAAATCATTGATATGTAAAATAAATAGACCTAGAAAGATGTCGAGGCAACAATATCCAGGAAGCTCTAGAATTTTTTCCTTTGAATTTCAATACTTACAAGAGTCTCATTTAAGATAGGGTATTCACATATAAAAAAAATCATAAGAATGTAAACCAATTTTATGTTCTATATGCTCTACTTTAATGTCTACAAGCAGAGTAGAAATGTCATTAATAACAGTTGGAAATAAGCTCAGATCTCACATGAGACAAAGGAAGTCACCAAATGTTGGTGGGCCAAAGCAAGAACAAGGAAATCGGAAATTGTGACCAAAGCTCCAGTTCCAGCCTTTCATATGTTAGTATCAAGGCCAGTTTAGGCAACTCTTTCCTCTTGCTCCTTTCTTCCTATGCCACCTCTCAGCTGAGCTGGATCAGCTCTCCATAGGACCACATGGAAAACCAGAGGAAGGAATTGATCTTACACATGCATAAACATGCACAAATGCTTACAAAAATAATCTTAGACAAACGAAAGCAAAAAGGGTTACTTGCACCCAGGGCTGGCCAGTGATGCCACTTGCTGTGCCACACAACAGCAGTTCTGTGGACCAGCATGGGACTGGAACAAACTGCTGAGTTGGAAGGACAAGCAATGGATGGCACAGAGAAGACTTGTCTGCAACCAGGGGCTCTCAGCAAGTTAATACTTGTTTCCCATTGATAAATCAAGTCCCATGAACACCACTGAAAGCAGATCTGGGAGTGCTGTGAAAGGTCTGATGTTGGGCACTGCTTAGAAATCACTCAAGATACCTTAAAAGATGAAAATTCTCAGCTCTAACTTTAAGAGGTGATGGTTCCTCACTCTGGTAGCAACTCTGACTACACCTGATTACATGCTCTGGTGTATAAGATCCCAGGCACAGCTGCATGTATAGACTAATACTACATTTAATCCACTATGGAAAAAAAACCCAAACAATCGAGGTAGGAAAAAGGTTTAAATGCATTTCTAAAGTTGTGTTAGACTTGCACGAGAACTGACAATATATCTGCGAGCTATCATTTGCCAGGCTGGCATTATGAATAATTTTGGAGCCTGCTTTAGTGTAGGAACAATTTTGCCAACAGTAAGTGCATTATTTAAATACAATGGAAACAGAATGACTTGACTTCCTTCTAATGAGGCCAAGAATTATATAATTTCTCTCAGTAAGAAGCCTAATTAAACAGAGGCTGGAAAAAGGTACACGTTTTTTCTAATCTTCTTTTAAATTATTTTGCCTTCTTACTTGCTGAAGCCCCTACAATCTAATATAAAAAGATCTGTTTCTATGCAAAGAGTAACACTTGAGAGGTCTTTATTTGGTATCAGAATAAAGTCACCAATAGATCCATTCACATTAAGAAGTCACATAAATACTGCCTCATAATTCCACGTGTAACTTCATTCTAACTTGTGGTTTAACAAGCACTTCATTTGCCATGGAAAATTGAAGGATAGTGTATGGCAGCTCACACAGTGTCTATCACCTGAATATACACATGACACAAAAAACTCTTGGTCAAAGCAGCAAGAATTTACTCAGCAATCAGACCCCGGTGCATCGTTTCAATGTCCTGAAGCTGAGTTCACAGCAACAGCCCTTAACAAAAGCAACTGCTGAGACACTTTTCTTCTGCTGTACATAGGAGATGGACACAATAGCCATGGGGAAATTCCAAGCTGCAAAATCACCCCTGGTGGTTTTGGCTACAGTCACATCCTGCCCCAAGGTAAAAGATGGGGGCTGAATGCTTTTGTAGAGGGGAAAGCAGGACACAGCTGGGGAACATACCATCTTTTCTAACAGGGAGGAGGAAAACCAGAAGTGACACCACATGGCATGTTCGACCATGCATGTAGGTAAACTGGTTGTTTTTTAATGTACAAACAGAAAAACAGCACAGCAACTGCCTCTGTAATTTCAAATATCAGGAAAGAAAACAAAAATGAATTTTATTTGTGTCTCGTGATTTGTGAAATTGCAACAGTAGCAATACCAGCAATTTTGCCCAGAGCTCAGCTCCAGTTTATGCCAGGATGTACACAACTGTGGGAGCTCATCTCTTCAGGAACCAGAGGTAAAATGCATGAGCCATCTCTTTAAACAAAGCAAGCAATACACAACATCTTCCCGTCCTACCATCCCTCCCCAGACTTAGTAACCTCAACATCTAACACTCTAGCATAATGGAGAGAGAAACTAGGAACACATTTGTTTACTTTGTGAAGTATCTTCAACATCGAATGATGCCTCATGCTTAATGCCTGAGACAAAACCATTACCCTGAGCTGCAGACTGGAGAACCAACAAGGGAAAATTTGAATTCCATTCGCTAAAGTGATGAATTAAAATCTTATTAACTGTTGACTAGTAACCCTCACCAAATCTAACATCTACAGAAGCTCTCTCTTCCTGACAGGATCTACCAATGAACACTTTCTGCCTACCACAGTGACCTTCCAGAACAGGGTTTTTACCTTTTTAACTGGCTTGTTTTTTTCTTTGTTGATGAGTTCAGCACAGAAAACCATCACTGAGGCATCATTATTTAAAGCAACCTCTGACTTAACATCTCTTACTTGAAATCTCTCTTTACAGAAAACATCTTACTCTGCAGTAAGGATCTCCATATGATAAATGTCTGTCCTATTCCTGCTCAATTATTTCTACTCCCATTGTTCATGCTCTGCAGTCCTCTTAAATAAATACTTCCATCAGATATGGATAAAATGCATACTTTCTTTTTTTAAAGGGAAGTGACAACAGATCACTATATGAAGAGTGCACACGGAAGCCTTTCCTACCTAGTAAGATCTTCCCACATATTTTTTATTTAGTTTTGTGCTTTACCTCTTCTTGCCTATTGATTCTGCCTGCAGTTGTACTTATTGAAAAAGTGTTAGTGCCCTGACTTGTTTGTGTTCATTCTACTCCATCACATCTCAGCTGCAAAACACATCTCTCTGGGACAGCTTAACTCTCATTTAGGGACTCATAGACCTACCTTACCCACAGTATTTTCCTCTGTCTTGCTCTGAGCTTCCACCTATTATTGTGACTTTTTTCATGCAGCATGACTGAGAAACATGACCTGAAATATGAATGCAAATGTGACAAATTTTCCCTCAGAAAGAAAAAGCAGTCTTAATTACACCATATAGATTAAAGTCTAATTATTGGGACTGTGCACACATTTTATAACAAGACCCTACCTAGGAGCTACGCAAGAGCTATGCCCCCAAAAGAAGGCATGCATTGCTTGCATCAAACCCTGGATTGCAGGGGTTTCTTGGATTTCTGTGGCAGGTTTCATTTGATCACAAAAATGCAAATATACACCTCAGGTTTAGCTCAACACACTTTCAGAACAGCCTAGGAATGCCACATTCTGAAACCAAGGTAATTCTCTAAAGTTAGGACTTGACAGCTGAGCGTTTGTAGAGCTGTTTTCAATTATAACATTAAGTCCAACAGTTTAAAGCCAAGACTCCTAATTTACAACAGTACTTGTTAATTTACAACACTGAGCTTGTATAACATTTAAGTAAACACTGCACTTCTGGATGACAGAAAGCTAAACAATGAAATAAAACTTCAGAAACATATCTATTCCTGCAGTTTTCAAAGAGCTTCCAGTTCTCCAAAACCAAACAGCTCCCAGCTGCCCAGCATTTATACTCATGCATCTTGTACCACTAAATATGTAGAGAGAAAGGGACCAACAGCCTCAACGTTTCTCATTCAGAAGATCCATCAAATCAGATTTTAAAGGTAAATTCTGCTTTCACCGACTGCATTTAGTTTTGTTTTGTGAAGAGAGGGAAATGTGGAGGAGAAAAATAAATACTAAGGATAAACACAACATGTACTTTATTTTTACAACTGAAGAGCTAACACAGTCCTCCAGTTTTTTCTTACAATTAAGTTAAACCCTACTCTTTTTAACAAGCCTTCTAGCTGTAGATGGCTCCCTCACATTTCAGCCTTCTGTGGCTGCTGAAATAAGTCAAATTGCAAGCTCTTCTTCCTAACCATCCATTGCCTCACCTCCTTTTCCACTGAAAATGTTTCAGTTGCCAATTTTTTCCCTCTAAAATGCCACTCTCCTTTTCTCACTCTTGCCAAGACCTCACTACTAGGGTTGATCAAATAAGCAGAAGCCGTACAGAACGTCAATTTTTCACAAAAATTCTTCAATATATTGGTCTAAAAGCCCAAAGTGAGATGGCACTGGAAACACACTATTTTTCAATGAATTATTGCCATTTTCTTTTCATTTAAACAACCATTTAACTGTTTTGGGGTTTTGTTTCGTTTTGTTTTTCACTAAATCATTCCAAAGGCCTGTTGTTTCAAAAACTGCAGAGGTTGATCCCCCTTCAACGTCCTACTTGGTTTTCCCTTTGAGTCTATAAAATCAGAGCTTTCAGAAGTTTTGAGCTTTATACTCAAAAAAAGCAGTTTGGAGAACATTTCAATATGGAAGCCCTCGAAGGGGCAAGAATGCAGAAAATGTGTTTCACAACAGTCTTCCATGGTACAGAGTATGAAGAAAGGACTCGGAGACTGGAAAAGCTGAGGCATGTTCAAAGAAGTTGAGAGCCTGAGGGCAGGTTTTGCAAAGCCTAAGTAGTGACTTGAATAACACTGGTGAGCCACGGAATAGGACTAAGACCAACAAAGGCTCTTAAAGAGAAACGGGATAGGAAAGTGGCTTGACAGCAGTTTTGTGAATATACACTATTCAGGATCTATAATACCACAGCAAATCAAAAAGCGTTTAATAGACATTATTCTTTAGGGGTGGGTGGGAGGGTGTGCCATGTTACCAACAACATTTAGTCCTTTGGGAGTATTCTGCGTATTTGTGAGCAAAACATTGTGTAACAGCCTAGGAAAATGCCCTCTAGACTCTTTGCCAGGTCTCTGGAGCAATCCAGCAAGAAACATATACAGCACGGTCTAGAGAAAGGCTGAGAGCGATAATTCCCTCTCAAATTAGTGGGATTTTTGAGCGTTCAGCATCCAACAGTTGGCCAAGTCCTTTATGTAACAGTAATTGCAGACAGATCTCTGACTTGGATGGGGAGAGAAACTTGGGGTTGACAACCTGAGCAGCACTGCCCAAGTGGCCATTCAGCTACTATCTTCAGACAGAAAAATCCTGACATCAATTGCTTGTTCATTTTTGAAGGCAAAATTCCCAAGGACGCTAGTGGGATTCTCCCTGTTTTAGCAAGGACTTCAAGCTTTGAATTATTACTGATTATTACCAATAAAGACATCAAAAATAACAGGGGTACTCTCCAGAAAGATCAAATATCACATGTATAGCTTTAAACTTCGTTCTAGACCCTAAAAAAGACAAAGCTCTCAAAGATGAAGATATATTGCATTGAAGTCCCCTCACAAAGAGCTGAAACTTATATTCTATTATAAGTCTGCAAGTAATAAACGCTTTCAACACAGTAACACGAGACAAAGTCAATCCCTACCAAAAAAAAAAAAAAAGCAAAACTAAAACAAAACAAAACCCACCCCACAACCTAGAAACATGATAGGAGGAATATTAGCTCATCACAGTACTTGAACAGGAATGAAAAGCAAGCACTGGGAGCTAAAACAAATACTGGAGATGAGACGTTTGAAGCAGAAAGCTTAACACACACTGGAGAAAAGAGGGGAAAGTTAGTATTTTACAGAAATAAATTAAGACTACAAGATAAGTACACGTCACATCACTATTACAACAGGACACATGCCTTGTAGATCGTGGAGATGCAATAAATGTCGCACAGTTTGAGCAGAGCAAGTCTATTAATACTGTCTCTTCCTTGACATTTTCATAAGCCACCTAGGGAAACACAGACTAGATGAAACACTGTATTCAAGGAGTTGTAATTAATGGCTTACTAACTGGAAGTACATATATACATACGTGTATGTATATACAGACATTCACAAGGAGTCTGTCCTCCGACAGGTATTTCCAGTATTTTTAATTCATGGCTTGAATTATAATACTATCCAGGGAATTAAATAAATGCTCTAAGCAGGAAAGGGCTGCAAGTACAATGAAGACAACAGTTACTTATATAATACTGATACATATAATACTGATAACACTGAGAAATAATCCATGTTAAAAAAAATAAACCAGCCAAGCAGAGTTGTGACAAAACGCATACTAATATGCCTTTTTTTTTAATTTAGCAGCAATAGAAGGCACATGAAAGAACATACAGCTATAAAATCTACCCACAGTGAGACCACACAATGTAAGGAGCCTAAAAAGAATTGCCAGAAAAATATATCGTAATTTTAATTAGCGAGAACTTGTAACAACCCATGGGGTTTAAGTGGGACTAGAGAAACACAAACGTGAAAGCATAAATTACAGCTAAAATGATACAAATAAAACAGGCATAAAAATATCTCTGCACTCTTTTTCCCTTCCTTGTTTTTAAGCTTGTTTTTATGTCTCGTGAGTTCAGGAAGAAACTGTATCATCCACTTCCAGCTACATTTCACCCAGGATTGCCCCAAGGTAGCAAAACTGAGAGCGGTGTTGGCAAAGAGTTGGGAACAGATAATACAACATTGTGTAGGGATGCCACCAGCAAAACAGAGCAGAGGCTCGGCATGAAAGCGTGGCACAGCAAATTCCAGCGCTCCTGGTCTCCATCCACCCATCTCTCCGCGCTTGCTCTCCCCACCGGGCTCAAATGCCCTGTCAGTGTGCACGTTCCACATTCCTCCAGCCTATCAAAGAGATATTAATACATTCCTAGCATGGCATTCAGGGGAAAAAGTCTATCCCAGAGATGTAACTATACTCCCAACTCTCTCAAAGTGAAATACGGCCCATTGCTATTAGGAGATACAAGCAACACATAGGAAGAAATGTATTAACGGGAATAAAGACGAGGTGTGGCTCATGAAACTGGAACTGAACATAGTTTGTTTGAATGGCTGGTTTTAATTTACACCTCCTGAAAGGACCAATAATCTTTGCAGACATGCACCAGTGCCGAATCCCATGGACGTCAATGGGACTGGAAGTGAGCACAGGGCTCACCCAGGCTGCACGCTCAGAGACAAACGCACGCCTGAGTGTCTGGCTGGATCAAGCACCTACAGACCTTTAGCTTATACTAATTGACAGAAGAATGTCCTCTTGCAGTAAATCAAAATGGGGTTTGCATCACTTAGTAGATAACTTGGTTATCGAGTATTGGACACAGGCCCAGACGTTGCACTGAGAGCTGAGTGGTGCAAAGGTTTGTCATCACAGTTTTCAGAGAAGCCATAAATCTGCTGAATTGCTCTGTGACTCTTGGAACACTAAACTGGACTGCATATCCTAGCAAAATAAAACATTTCATATAGATTACTTTTACAGTGTGTTGCCCTATGTTGCAATTTGCACAATTAATATCGTATTTTGCTGTTCTATAAAGCCACGTATGAAGGTTTGAGGTCATACCCAGAAATGCATAAAAACTGGTTTAAGGAGGAGGATTAAACCCCACAGGCTATGAAATAATGCTCTGCTATGGTACCTTCAAAATCTTTCGGAGTTTTGCTATTGGACATAGTACAAATAGGATTTGGACTTGAATGAGGGGATTTTCTACAACACCTGTGGATGTTTTTAATTCCTGCAACACATGTTAGGTCCCCAGACTGCATCTGGCAGTGGTCAGAAGGATTCTTCCTTTCCTGTCTCTCTAGTTTCTTTGGTAGTAACTGCTGGATCACACTGACTTTCCATCGATATTTCTAGATAACACAGTGTGAGAGAGGCTCCTACATCAGACACCTCATGCATCTTTCCCTTTTCATGCAAAAGAAGTTTCTTCTAGACTGCAATAACAGCCTTTTCTTAATAGAATGCAATATGTTTCTTAGAAAACACAAATACAGAAAATGGCTTGAAAAGTGCAGTATAAAAAAAAGATAAAAATCGATAAAACGGATCTAACTATGATGTATCTTTCATTTTTCAATATTTCATAACTGATGGGAAAAGCCTGCTTGTTAACAGCAGTTTTTCTAAAAACACACAGTATTTATGAGTTAACAAGCACACAAATAAAAGAACTAGAGATCTTTACAAGCAAGCTTTTGACTTCGTGGATTCCTTAGTGGTTTTCTAATATTTAAAATAAATAAATAAGTAAATCTACTGACCACTTGTTAACTCTTTAAAGAAAAGTAATAGCATTCAAACCACATAAATACAATATCCTTCTCATCTATCAAAACATACTCCAGATACATTCCATATCAAAATATACTCTAGTATATACTCCAATACAAACTGTATGAAGCAGCACAGCTGCTTGTTCCATTTATTAATTTCGAGTAAGAAGATAATGGGGAAAGTGGGAAAAAAGGCACAGCCAGCCAGTGGAGAAAGCAGGCGTGTATGATATGACACCAGTCCACTCATTTATTTAAATGCATCCCAGTCTGCATGAGAAAAGCCTTCTGAGGCTCCACAATCAAAACTTTTTGTGAATTCTCACTCAGAAAACCCTCAGTGCTACACAACGAGCCTTGCAACGTGACCCAAAGGACAAAAAAGAAAGTCGTTGGCAAAACGATAAAAGAATCAATTTCCATAGCTATGGCCCTCTAACCGAGTATGTCCCTTTTCCATTAAACCAACTATGAGATCATCTCCAGCGGAGAGCAAACAACTGCTATATTGTCATGCCAGGAGTATGTTGCTGTTTGCACTAAGGCAGGAAGACTTTCTACTTAACACCTAATTTATTTTTATTTAAACATTACATAGCTGTAACATAAAACAACAAGAACCTGGTGCTGCTGGGTGTGATGATCTCTGCACTCCTGGGCTTCACATCCAAAATGACTTTTGGTTCTTTCAGGCATACGTAACAAACATGGTCACTACACTAAAGGAATGAGGTGATTTCTCAGACTACGTATTCCCAAAGTATTCAAAACTAGTTGCAGATAAAATTTGCACTTAGTTCCCACAATCTATTCTTCTTCATGCTTTTTGTTATCTTGATTAAGATCTCCCTTTGGACAGATATTTCTGAATAAGAGCATCTTATTTTTTAATAAAGAGTTTTATATAGCATATGTGTTGAAGTTTTCCTGCTTTCTACTAAGAGACCGGCATAGAAGGTAGTGTAACAGTCATTCAAGAAATCACCCAAGTCAGTTTTATAGACGTAAGGAAGAACGCACTTCACAATCAAAACCGCAACTAGTTGAGTAGGTAAAAGCTGAAGTCTTGATGTCTTAAACAGAATAGAAGATATAATGTGAATGTACCTGGACTAACTTATTCTTCTATATTCTTCCAGTGCTGTGTACGCATCAGTAAATCAAATGTGATATGATTTAAGAAACATAATCATTTTTCCTACTGTTTATTTCCAAGAAATAGTGTTACTGGTTCAGAAAATGAGGCAGCAATAATCCGAAGACATAGTTATACATTTAAAAGCCTATCATTTCTTAACTTGGTATCTGCTATTAGATCTAAATTTTACATAGGGGCTAGAGACTCTCTGTTGCATGATATTGCTTTTTTCATCAACTTTCATCTCAAGTCTTAAAAAATATCCTTGTCCAGCTCAAAGTATGTCTGAAGTGAAGGCAGAGGCATCTCTGAGAGGCAGCGTAATAAATGTTTCCAGTGAATGTTATCAGAGTTGCTACCCACTAACCCTATTGCAAAGTTGTGTGAACGAAAATGGATTTAGCAAACAATTTGCTCTAACAGACATCTGCACCCCTATTACGGATAAATGGATACAAAGGATATTTGTCTCCTTCCAGAATGCTTTTTTTCTTAAACTTGTTGTAATCATCAGATATCCCTCTATCATGTGTGAAATGCAACTTCAACTAAGAGCAAACTGCAGGTGAGAAACTAGAGGAGTATTCAAATCACTGAACCTCTCACACCTCAGCTTCTATGAGATTTACATGAGAAAATTTAAAGCCATGACACTCTTCACTTTGAAGAACACACCAATACTAAGATTATGTTCAGGTGCACAAAGTTTCCTACAGCTGAAAAAAAAAACAGTTCACAATGCAGTTATGAGAGGGAAATAAAAGATATTACAAGTTGCCCAACCCCACAGGGCAGGAATGCAGCAGTAGGGAAATAGCTCCCAGGCCACGACCAGGCACCAGATCTTGAGCAGCTTGTGTCAGGTACCCCAAAGAAAGTTTTGATTGCCTAAGAGTGACTGACAGGCCTTTGATGACTTGAAATATATGCTGCCTCATCAGCATTTAATACCATTTCTAAATAACAAAGCAAAGGAGAAGAATCAAAGCCGACAGAGGAATTGAAAGGGGACCAGTGATGATGTCAGTGTTACTAACTGTAGTATATTATTTTTATTTGATCCCTTTCCCATAAGTAATCTGGGCTTGCATAGAAAAGTTTTGTCGTATTTCAAGTTGTGGTACTTCAAAGCTCTGTGCAGTAGCAACCGGAGAGCATAAAACCAGTAACTTGGATCAGCAGCTTCGGCTGAGGATGACAAAGCTGGTTGCCAGCAACGTGCATCAACAGGGGCTGACCCCAGTAACTATCTTCACCCTTGCATGAAAAGCCCCTTCCCAATGGCCTGAGCTCCTGCAGATGCCTTTCAAAAAAGTCCGCCAGGATGAAAATTGGTTCCAATTCTTGTTTTAATGGTGCTTTCTATTGCAGATTACCTGATATCTGTGAAAAGACATTAATCTAACTATTCTACTTACCACTCACTCCTTTGGATTGACTGCTGAATTAATCACATACAAATGTTAAATACTATTGCTAAAGCAAAAAGCAAAAGATGGAAGTCTTTAATCAAAGCCTCACAAATCAGTAAAAGAAATGAGAAAATAAAAAGTTCAGTTGCAAATATTCCTCTTCCAAGTGTTAGCTGTAACTAATTTGAAGTGCATGTTAGAAAGAAATGTATCAACTTGTTTACTAAGAGCTCAAAGACCACGGCAAATAAATGGCTCCTGACAGGATGATGCTCAGAGATAGCCAGTAATTCTCTGTTTTAATCCATCAGTGACAAGAAATGTACCAGAATAGTCGCCTCTCCCTCCTTGTACTCATTAGTTTTCATTAAATGGACTGAGCAGCTTAAACCAAACGTTGTGCTGGTTCCCATTAGCAAACAGAAAGCACGTCTGAGGCTGTTCTCCGCATAAGATTTCATTGCTAATTACAGTTAATTTGATATGAAGTTTGGAAAGTTTCTTTGAGTTTTAAACTAGGGCTATTTTGCTTTCAGAAAAAGACTGCAAGACAAATATTCAATATGGCCTTAAGCCAGACCTATAAATCAACGTATAACAATTTTGAGCAGGTTTTGAAAGGTTGGCCCTGTGGACATTTGTTCCGAAGGGCAGCAGGTGTGAGGAGATTGCCTGTGTAAAATTTCTGCATGATAATGCTCCCACCTGGCTGCAGCTACCGCTCCACGCTATCGTTTCCATCCTACGACATTCCTACATGAACAACTTCAAAGCATCACAACATGAATTACCATGTAACATGTTTCTGAAATAAACAGTAAGTTAACCACCTCCATGGTTAACTTCCGGTATTTATTCTTTCTTGATTAGAAGTAAAAGCCATTATAAAGTATGTTTTACTAATAAAAAGATCCCTAGAGCAAGGATTTTGTGAAACAATGCTATGCATTTTTGAACAGTGTAAATAAGTATTCAACTATAAGATAAAGGAAATGCGAAAATCCAAACCTCATCTGTTGGCTCTACATCATACGTTGAAATTCAATGTACATGTTCCCAAACTGGTTGGAGGGAGCAGAGCCATGCAAAACCAGACACATACACTCCTCATGGATGAAACGTAACACTTTTCAAGTGCACAGGCTAAAGATAATAGACATTCATACCTTTCTTCCATGTACTTATTTGGACACCAAATGTACAATTTTACTTCACTCAAAGAAAGCAAATACTTCTATCTTATGGGGAACTGACCCTTAACTTCCCCAATAGTGTCTTAATTCTGTAATTTTATTTCGTTGGTTTTTTTTTCAGTTCTTTAAATATGAACATATTATAGAAACCAGTGGTTTTTTTTCAAATTTTGGCTCTTTTAGGACTGCAAAGCTCTCTTACAGCTGTTGCATGTGTCTCATTGGGTCTGGTTTACCTTACTTCGGCCTATCTGCCAAAGGATCACCATGCCTGGCACCTTCTCCAATCCTCCCCGAACCTTTCCCTGCACTGAGGAAGCAGCCAGGATCTGGCATTACCAGCAGCTTTCATTTGCTTCGCTTGATGAGGCTTGTAGCTCTCCAATTTTTCTGCTCTGTAGAAGGGCAGAGGGATGCTGCCTTTTTATCACACATCAGATGGAGGCTATGCTTATTCCATATATTATCAGAAGATCTCAGCTTGATCACCACAGTAGGTCCAAATCCTCATCCAAAACAAGAGGAACCAACTTTCTAATCACCAGGAAGCTCCAGTGAGAGGTGGGGTGTTGTCCTGCCACGCTGCTGGCCCGGGAGCACTACTACTTGTGTGCAGTAAACACTGGCATCTGGTGGCAGCCGGGCGAATCACAGCTCTGCCTTCCTATAGGAAACATAAATCCAGCTGTTTCTTTAAAGATAGTAGCATCTGCGTGAATTGATACCCAGTAGAAAGGTGTTGGTCTCTTCTTCCAAGGAGCAAGTGATAGGACAAGAGGAAATGGCCCTAAGTTGCACCAGGGCAGGTTTAGATTGGATATTAGGAAAAAATTATTCCTGGAAAGTGTTGTCAGGCATTGGAACAGGCTGCCCAGGGCAGTGGTGGAGTCACCACCTCTGGAGGGGTTGAAAAGGCATTTAGACGAGGTTCTTAGGGACATGGTTTAGTGCTGGAGTTCAGTTGGGTTATGGTTGGGCTCAATGATCCTGACGGTCTCTTCCAACCGAAATGATTCTATCAGCTGTATCAACAGCCTTGCAAGCCCCTCATGATAATTTATTTATATTCCTGGCAGGAAGCTTGAGTCAGTTCAGCAAGTTTCTAGTACAAATCTGATATGAATGGTTGACTTGAACTCCAGAGGAAAAGCTCTAAAGGTAGTACAAGTGAACAGGGCTTCTACATGTGGAAAACTGGATGCTGGAATTTGGAATACACTGCAATTTGCCCTAGACCAGTCTTAGACCAAAGCCAAGCCATTTGACTGACTTCATATCATCAGTATAAAGCTAGTTTGTTGACACAGATTCAGGCTGTAAACAAGTGCTCACAGATTAGTACATGCCTTTTCAATTAAGTCCTAGCTAGCACTTAAAACAACTCTTTGTTTCTCCTGCAATGAGCTCCAAGCCTTGCAAGATGTTACCTGGTCTCAAATGCTGCCAGTGAACACAGAAGTCATTAGGACTTAAACCTTGCACAACAGGTACTATCCTCCTTGTTAAAAAGAAGTACACGGTTTGCACGTGCAACTGTCGTCATTCCTGTATATTTGGTTGTCCACTTCAGTATCTTGCATTACATCTCTGCTGCAACATCAGGAAGCTTTTTTCCTGCAGAGCCTAGATGGACTGTGCATACTTGAAACAGCATGAGGAGTTTGGAATGAGGTTTATTTATGAGTCTGGAGTTTTATGTCCCTATCTGAACCAAACTGCTCATGCTTCTGAGTGTCACTTGTTGCTCATCAGAAAGTTGTCTCTTCAGACAAGGCACATTGCTCCCAATTTAAAAGAGTGAGCAAACACATCTGAAGAGTAACAAAATTGGAATGGGCTGACAAAACAAGTACAAGAATGATTCAAGATCTCACTTAAATTCAGTTAACTTGCTTTCTTCAAAAGGAAGATTAGAGAGGAGGAGATTGATGTCATTGCATGCCTATCTGAGAAGAAAAGGAGACTGATAAAGGCTGTTGAAACCAGGCAGATAAAATACAAGATCCAATGCCTGAATCTGTAAAAATTCAGATTAGAATTTGCAGGAAGGCAAGGCAGTGAATATGGTGGGTGTGCGCATGTGCATGAATTTGAATGCATAAAGCCCCACACCAAAAATATCAGGAAGGCTGAGAAAGGCCTTCAAGTCTTCCTTGTAAGTGAAGCATGAAGACTCCAGTCACCTCATAGAAAGATCCTGCCTTGCAGTACAGTATCTGAGGTGGATTTCACATTCAAAGCAAGAATTCAAATTCTTTGCCTTATATACATATACAGGCTTTGTTTGCACTCTCAGGGTGTTGCGCATGGATTTTCTGCTCTCCTTGCCTGAAAGCTGACAAGACACCTGGGAGCCTCTACCCTGACCTCAGCAAACTCTGCTCCGGCATCTCAAAAAGCACCAGGGGCGCAATCTGAATTGCAGAGTTACATTGCTCTGAGTGGCTTCCAGGAAGGCAAACGAGAAACTTTTTTTTTCCCTCTGAATGCAGAGCCTTCTGAACCTTTCAGGGAAGCCTTTGAACTTCCATTAAATGTGATCTGTTTAATGTTTGGATCTGTCTAAGGAGAGGCAGTCAGATAAACCAGGCCAATGTTGAATTTACTTGCTTCCAACACCTCTACAAATAATCACATCTCCCTGAACACCTCTGTAGATAATTATTGAACTAGACATTCAAAGAGATGACTGACAAAGAGAAATAAGGCAAATAAAGACAATCTATCCTTTTTCTAGGCAGATATAAAACAAAGGAGCTTTATGTGTTCTGCTGCCTACCATAAGCATTAAACTCTTCGTGGCTGACATGTCTCTGGAGCTGAAAACTGTTGGCAAAACATTGCTTTCCTTTTTATTTTTTTGTCTCAGCCTAAGAAAATGAGATATTGTTTCTGTATTAAAGTACTTTGAAATGAGTCACCTACAGCAGAGTAATCTGCCATATCCATTTGGTAACAATAGAAGATACATCAATTTTCATTCTTATCAGAAGTCACCAGTCCGTAAGTATTAGTGGCGCCTACTGAATTTTATCCAGAGACCTAACAGAAAACATCTGTTCTTTTACTTCACAGCAAATCAATAGATTAAATCAACATTCTCTTTTCTCTTTTATTCTGTTCATTAAAGGCATAAGTTTTGTTTCATTTTTCTTCTATTTCTTTTAATAACTCACTACTTCTTGCAAGTAAAATCCTAGTATATTATAGAGATTTCTATGTCTCTTTCTGGGCTTACCTGGGGAGACATATATCTATGCTCTAGCAAAAGACAAGCAGAAGTAATTATTTTTGAGGCACATATTTACAAAGAGTTCGGTAAAATTACGCCTAGTATTTGGACTGAAGCCCAGCAATACTTTAAAAACAAAAGGTATTAAACCAAAAACATGCTAGGACAAATAATGCTTATTGCCTTTTTCCAAGGCTATAACTCATGGTGCTATTACTAAAAAAAAACCATCTCTGACCTCATACATTTCACCAACGTGCTATAGCATCACAACTGCCAAGTATGATGTGCTTTGTGGAGTCACCCACATTACGATGCTGGCTTAGATAATCCACGACTAGATTCACAACCGAACTATGTTTGTACACATTGTATCATCTCACCAGTACTGTACAATACAGCCTAATATCCAGTCTAACATGCTTATAAATGAAAAGCACTCTTCACTTAGAATCATAGAAGCATAGGATCATTTCAGTTGGAAGAGACCCTCAGGATCAAGTCCAACCATAACCCAACCGAACTCCAGCACTAAACCATGTCCCTAAGAACCTCGTCTAAATGCCTTTTCAACCCCTCCAGGGATGGTGACTCCACCACTGCCCTGGGCAGCCTGTTTCAATGCCTGACAACCCTTTCTGGGAAGAACATTTTCCTGATATCCAATCTAAACGTCCCCTGGTGCAACTTGAAGCCATTTCCTCTTGTCCTATCACTTGTTACTTTGGAAAAAGAGACCAACCCCCCCCCATGCTCCAAGCTCCTTTCAGGTAGTTGCAGAGAGTGATAAGG
>VWYH01008006.1:806672-938926 GCA_013399365.1 Pampusana beccarii | reverse complement strand
TGGCCTCAGCCCAACAATCCAGCTGGTCCAGATCTCTCTGTATGGCCATCCTACCCTCCAGCAGATCAACACCCTCACCCAGCTTGGTGTCATCTGAAAACTTACTGAGGGTGCACTCAATCTGCTCGTCCAGATCATCGATAAAGAGATTAAACAGAAGTGGCCCCAGTACTGAGCCCTGGGGAATACCACTCATGACCAGCCGTCAACTGGATTTGGCTCCATTCACCACAACTATTTGGCCCCAGTCCTCCAGCCAGTTCTTTATCCACCGCAGCGTACACCCACCCAGGCCATGAGCTGCAGCTTCTCCAGGAGAATGCTGTGGAATACAGTGTCAAAGGCTCTACTGAAGTCTACACACATAACATCCACAGCCCTTTCCTCATCTACTAGGTGGGTCACCTTGTCGTAGGAGGACATCAGGGGCTCAGCTTAAATAGTAGACAAAACTAGGTACTTCTGGACTAAGAGGGAGAGATATTAAGGTAGAAGTGATCAAAAAACAAAGGCAAAAACTGTCTTTCTGCTATACACAGCAGAATTAGTATTAAGTTATCACCAAAATAGCAGAACTAAGAATTTTTTCTACTTGTTTTGGTGTTAAATATGCATAAATGTAGCCTGAGCATTACAATATTTTCCCTGAAAAGACAGGTCCATGTAAGGATCTTTATAATTAAGGTGAGAACAAGTTCAAGTACACAGCTTGCACCTTTTGTCTTACCTGTTCAGATTCCACAATGCTTATGCAGTCTAATATGAAGCTGAAATATGATGAAATGTAAGTGATCACATCTACTTTTCCCTCTGATCGGTAAATGTAAATAAAACACAGGAGAGGCATATTTGACTTGAGTTGAAATTATGTTATATTCATGATATGCATTGGAAAGGTGATATGAAAAGTGTATGATAGTTTTATTTCCTTATGTATGAGAAGTTCATAAATATAAACAGAGCTAGTCTAGAGTAAGGCAATATATATAAGTATATAAAATGTTTTACATCATCCAGCAAAGACAAATCACTGGCTGATCTAGATAGCAAGAGTTCTGCTAGAAAACTTCATAGTACATTGCATATGTACTACAGCCTGGCAGCAGCTCCTACATAAAACCAGTAACATGGAACAGGGTAGGAGAGCATCCACTGCCTTACAATTATTTGGATCAAGCTTTTTGCTCCATGTCATGACTGAGTTAAGCCACAGTAAATCAAATTCATTTTTGGCTTTGTGACTTTGAAACACGCAATATAGCAAACCCAGAAACACATCATTTCAAATTTTTCCTTTAATTTAGTGCAGCACCATGAGAGCCTTGCCACTGTCAGTGAGCTGAAGCTTGAGTGAACTCCCCACAGCTTGAGGTGAGGATTACAAGAGTTTTGATTGAGGAAAGAAAGTTATTAGTGGAAATTAATGTAATATGGTGTCAAGGCAAAAAAGAAGTGGAAATAAAGAAACACCTCTTAGGACAAGAGAAGAGGCAGAGAAAGGAAAAAAAAAATAGTGATGTGCCAACCCACAGCCAAGCAAATGTTAGCGGAATGGCGCAATGGTTGAGCATCCCAGACTTGGGATATCTTGTCAGCCAGGGAGGGAACCGATTTAACTGTCATCTGATGAATGACAGAACAGCAAAGTCAGTCTACAAGTGGGATATTGTTGCTTTCTATCTCAGTTCCCATGAACAAAGCAGATTTTTTTCATTTGAGATTTCTCTTTGTTAGCTATTAAAATAATAATGCATCAGTCGCTACTGAATAAAAACAATAAGAAACGGGAGGACCCAAAACAACTGAAATAAAACTCTATAAAATAATTAAACCTCAGACCTACCCAAATGCTGACATCAAATGTGTAAAAGTCATTGATAGTTCTTTGTCTCATTATGGGAAACAGAGATTGATGAAACACAGCTGTGTTCACAGCAATTGATGGCATACATCATCATTTCCACAACATTCACATTAAATTACTTAGCAGCTATAGTGCCAGTATAGATTATGGGATAACCCAGTCCTTTCTTTTAAACTCAGAGGCATCTGGAATTTCAGGGTCAGATGAACCTTTTCTCCTTCCTCTTTTTTTTTAAAGCAAGATAGACAAAGAATACTGAAGAAATGAGAATACCAAGTCTCATCTAAGGAATATGTATTCACATCACACTCAAAAATATCTTTTAAAGTAATTCTTAAATTTTAACAGTTGGATATACTAATATCCAACTGCAGGAGCACAGGAAAAGTGAGAGATGCTTAGACTAACATGAATTTTTTTAAAATCTTGTAAAAGTATATGAACCACAGCTGTGTGACTTGCCCATTTTCATTGCATTAGATGAACTAGGAACATTGTGCTCTCAGAAATACAGCTGAAGTCACACAAGGTCCAAATGATCCCTTCTAACCAAAACTAGATGGTACTTAAATGCAAGACCATTCTAGACCATATTAAGTTGATCCTGGAATCACAACTGAGATGCCTAAACACAGGAACTTTAAGCACTGGGGGATTCAGCTGAAATCCAGCTGATGTGATTAAAACTGGGCAAGTGTTTTATTTGCCAGTTCAAGGATTCATAGGAAGGTTCTGTATCTAAAGTAACTTTTATTTTGAAAGCAGACTGTACAACTAATAAGCACTGTGATACTACTGTGTTAAAAAAAAAAAAGAAGAAAAAAAAAAAGGCAGCAACTGAACGTGTGTTTAAACAGGAGACCAGACTAATAATGAGAAAACCCTGTATTTGTAAGTTATTGTTCTCAAAAATTAAACTTGCCTTCATATCTAATAGACTAATAATACAAGGAAACAGCAAGGTAACGAGAACGTCTTCTAATACTTGCAAGCAACAGTTTAGTCTAAACCATAGTGTAAAGCGTGAATAATAAAAATAAGAAATTTGGGATCTCTGGTGCACTAATCTCTATAAAAAAGAAATAGCCCCAGGAAACCATAAGAGTAAAACCACTTGACCATATTATTGATTTTATGAAAATACGTTCCAGAAAACCCCCAACTCGGACATGTACCTGTTTTCATGCCATAAAGATCCTTTATGTTCTACAAAATTTGAGTTTCCCACCATTTCATTTTACTAAACTTTGAGGTGATTGCTACATTACAGCGTTTTTGCTGATGTGGGTCCTTGGGGTTGTTATCGGCTCCATTTACAACCCCATTTTTATAAACTTTTTAGCAAATGTTATAAAAAACCTAATTGCACTACTAGCAGGTTCAGTAATACAGAAACAACACAATTTCACCTAAAGCGAGGGAAAATTATCAAGGTCATTAAAGATGCTTAGCACTCAAAGTAGATTCTGGTTTGTTGTTTGGTCATCGTATTTCTGTAAAGGGAGTTCAGATTTATGAGCTTCATCACAATATCTTAAAAAACTAGAACTCAGCTGTCCCTGGGCCTAGAAATTTTAAAATATTTCATGTGAAATAGGTATTTTAAAGTTCCAATTGGCATCACATGTTCAATACCCTCAGTCACTTGGACCAAACAAACAAACACATAAATCTATATCTATATATCTCCTATTTCTAGAAAACTTTCCACTGCTACTGATGATAGCAAATATCTGTGGCCTACCTGGATACAGGTTGTGTTATGTTTGTTTCCCCAAAAAACCTGTGCATAGCACAGCTACTATTTTAACTGGAGCAGAGCCCAGCTGCTGTTTGCACAACATCCGATCCAAGTTTTCATTCTGAACCAAGAGCACTTAGGCGCTCCAGTACATCAGCTAGAAAGATGCAACAATTAATCCGACACAAGGGGATGATATTTCACCTCAAAGCATATCCCAACAAACACCCCTTCCAGCCTGCTGGAAAGACGTGGCCAGACAGTACCTCCTTTACAGAAGTCATCACCTTCCATAGTAACACTGCTTGTAACAGAACAGAACCTGGTAGCAAATAAGAATAGATGTATAGGAGCAAGAATTGAACATTGTCTTTTGAGATCTCTCAGAGACAAACAAACAGAACCATTGAGCACATATAATTTATTCTCCTTAGTCAATCTTGCATAGCAAACTACTGTAAAAGAAGAGCAGGACTACTCAGGGAGAAACAACAAGCGATTCTTTCAAGCCAGCTGAAATTTTCTCCATGTAGGAAGACATTGCCTACCTGAAAGTACTCTGAATTGTTGGGTTTTTGTGGTTTGTTTGTTTGTTGTTTTTTTTTTTTCTGCAGTCTTAAATACCTAAACAAAATCATATGCTGCAACTAATAAACTCAAGACAATGCTTTATCCGCTTTAGCCTACATCTCAATCGTCCCAGGACATTCACGAACCCAAATGATCTAGGGCAGCCAAAACATACCATTGAGCAGATCATTCCATCATTTCTCGAGAAAAAAAAACAGACTCATTAACCTATTGTCCATATTTGTAGACACAGAAAAATACAGCTGTGCACAGTTTTCCTCAGAGAGAGGAGAAGCAGCCCAGACCATTTTCCAGGCTGGGTGCTAAGATTTCACACTCCCCAGTTTTGGCAGTTTGCTACATGTCACAATGACATCTCTGTTTTCTGTCAAGGCCAGATCCTTTTTTTTTTTTTTTCTTCTTCTTTATTTTCTATGTTTGGGGAAACACCTCTCTGTCCTACGAACTTTGTCTGCAAATATTTCCCTACCTGAAGTATTTGTCCTACCTGAAAAAGCACTTTGTGAGTCCCTAAATCCCCATTCTAATCAGGGGTCCCACAGTTTGATTTATGCAAGCAGTAACTGAGCCATATTGCGCTGTGATAAAGCCACTCAGTACTCATACAACTCTGTAGCAGCCTAGTATATGGCTGGTTTTAATGTGATTGCTTGTTCCATTGGCCAGATGCAATTGCAGAGCTTGGGGAAAGCGATATACGGCAATAGACTATATTTTCATTTTTACTTCATTTTTGATCCTCTGGTGAGCTGTAGTAGAATGTGTATTTGCTGCTTTAGCTAGGTTGGGCTGGAATCTAACACGACACACATTGATAAGTAAGGACAAATTCTGTTCTGCATCCATTTTTGCTGTGCTCTCACGTGCTGTTGAAAACAACAGAATAAAAATGCAACATAATTGCTGATGTTTTATGCCTCAGAGTAATTTCTCCATGCCTTTCATCTTTACTGCTGTTATTCTAAAGGCTGAAATCACTGCAACCAATTCAACCTACATTTGGACACCCTGTCAGAAAACTCCTTTAAAGATCTGCACAAAAGGTGCCAGGCAAATTACAAAGGCCGTTGCTTTTCCTCTCTCATAGCACCAGTCACCCTGCCTTTCCATGCTCCCCACGATCAAGTACTTCTCTAAGATTTTACTGTATTTCTTAAATAGCTATATTTTTAACTTCATCTGGCAACATCATACACTTACTGTGTTATATACCTACATACCTCAGATGAGTGACTCATAATACCTCCTCCCCTCCTGCTGTCCACAACAGAGCATGAAAAAGGGATGTCTTCATGTTGATCACCATTGCTATGAGTGACCACAAATAGCAAGTATTCTCTCCTGACCCCATATTCTTGCACACCCTAAGCTGCGCCTGTGAGAAGTGAGCCATTCAGGGTTTCAGTGTATCTTGTTCTCCATTCTTAAAAAGTGCTCTGTCAGTGCGGAAGCAGGTGACACCTCACAAGAGTTATTTTTGATACGTAAATGGCTGCAGGGGCCGCTCTCTGGGTGGGCTGTCTCTGAGACGGGAAAATCCCCAAGACTCGCTCTGCAGAGGCCAGCAGCGCTTACACAGGGAGCAAGACAGCAGCAATGGATATCACAGTAACTGTGCTGGCAAATTCCCCCCTCCTCCCCGAGCATCTGTTCTACATGTGTTGAACAGATATTCTTTGTCTCTTGTCCAGTAAACATGCGAGTGAACCCGAGTTCCCCCAGGGAATGAAGGGTTACAAGAGAAGTCAGCATAAAGATTTGTGCTGGAAGGATAAAAGATAACAGCCTGCCAAACTGTAGACCTTTAAAGCTTAACACTTTCTTTCAAATTTGCTCTCACACTGCTATCCACTGCCAAAATGTAAGAAGTTTGTGACCCCAATTTACGTTTACTGCTTCTTATCAAGACATTTCAGATGAAAGGAAAATGGCAAAAGTACAGCACATAAACAGAAAAATCTAATTGGTAGCTATTTGTATCTTAAAATCATGGAGAGATCTATTCGACTTTTAACAATCTCAACTGTGCAAGACAGCCTACAGACTCAGGCTAACATTTTATTTGCACAAGTGACTTAATTACTTCCCACACATACACACACCTTCCTTCATTCTCCTTGAAAAGTTTCAGTTCACATTTTAATCCTGATAAATTCAAAATGCCAAGAAATCAGATCTTGTGTAGTTGAATGCCCAAGTCATAAGAACTTAATACAATTTCATGTAGAATCACAGAGTAACACAAGATCAGTCAAAAAAGCACCAACTAAAACGCTGGGGGGAGGTTAGCTTAGGGTACCCCATTAAAGCACTGTGCAAAGGTTTCCAAGCTCCCTGTAACAGAGCTGGATTCAGAGAAGTACAGTTAAGTCAGAGGAGGACAATCCCGGAAAAAGGAAAAAAAAAGTTTATTGACAACTAAAACATATCAGCATAGTATGAGAACAAGACCATGTTGTTTTCAGGTCCCAAGTCCCTAGATAAGATATTCAACTGGTAACATTTGTCTATACTGGTCCTCCTGGAGTCAGTCCCATGCTTCAAATACACAATGTAGACAAATCTGCCTCAGTTTTCAGACTGTAGCACACGTTAAAACACTAGTATTTCAGACTTTGTTTTGAGTAATTCACACATTTTCTGAAAAGAATCTCCATTAGAGGAAGAAAAGATGGCCTGAAAACCATTCTTTTGTTGCTCCTTGAACAGAAAGACTGCAAATGCTCATCCTGAGGGATATAAACCATGTGCTGAGGTAAAAATCTTCAGCTAATTCACAAAAGAATTCAGAAAACTAATACAGGTGCCTGAGGTATAAAAATGATGGCCCAAATTGCTAACATTATAAACGAATTGAGTCAATGAATATTTTTAATTTTGCTCTGTAGTACCACTGTCAAAAAATGCTGGCCTACTCTCCCCTCAGGAAGCAACTTAGAAGACCATGAGACAGGATGAACATTATTTTAGAGACTGAGAGGCACCTCAATTTGATATTTTGCAACAGTGTTTACCTAAAGGTAAAACAAATTATCAATACAGGAAGCAGAGAAGAAAAGCAAAAAAGTGAGGGTTAGTGCAGACAAGGGGAAAATTCAGGACAAAGACCATTTGTAGAGCTGAGGTGGCAGGCCCTGCTTCCATAGAGAGGCAGGAGGAGGAAGCTCTACCCGACTGCTGCACCAAGGAAGTGCTGCTCCTTCCATACTCCTATTTCTAGCTGCCTCTAGATGATCTAGCATCACCTTCAGGGTTTCCATAAGCCTGGTGCAGGCAAATAAGACACAGTGGAAGTTGCTGGAAGTCATGCCTCTGCTTGCCTTGTCTGCACCTGGAGCCAGGCCTGCGCAAGCTGGATGAGAGACAAGATGAAACTGGTAGCACCAGTTCCTACAAAACAAGCTGTGACCCCCTGGTCCAGCTACAGAAGAGCACGCAGCAAGTGTGAGAGATCACCTGGATCCTCCATCCTTCAACCTGGGTGTTTGCTCATTACAATTCTCTTCTCACAAAGGCCACCCAGGAGCTGACTAAGGGGAAAATCTACTAGCTGCTGCTCACCTGGTCTAAATTTTAAAAGTGGAACAAAGAGGGTTCATATCCTATTATGAAACCTCCACGCTCTCCTGCCCCACTGACTATTCCATTGTTGCATTTCTTGTTGAGTACAGATCCACGTTTTGACATTGCACATGGTGGAAAGTCTCCTGGTTTTCTGGAATTCATTACAACCTTGACCCATTCCAAGCATACTGGAAAGCATGAAACAATAGAAAGGGCGTTCCAACTGTCACCTCGGATTTGTCATAAAATGTGGAATATTATGGGAAAACTTATGAGAGGTGAAATATATCCCTTCCAAACTGGCAAAATAAGCAAAACAACACTTCATCATGTTTAACCGGCTCTCAGGTGTTTCCCTATACCTTTTAGCTGTCATTGAGTGGAAGTTACCTACAGTAATTCTGGGTTTTAAGCTTTAGCAAGGGTCAAAAACCATGCAAACAAAAATTCCAATCATGTTAATATTATTACAGTGTGATAAAATATATATTTTAGCAGTAAGACTCTGCTGCCTGTGTATATGCCATACGTTCAGCCTACAGTGCATTTTTTAATGCACTGTGGACAGTTAAATTATTGAACTGTATCGGCTCATTTCCAAGTACGAATTCACTGCACACTATCAATGAAATCTGTAGAACGGAAACTCTCAGGTCTGTTGGTTAATCTATGCAAAAACCTACTGTGATTCCCCTACAGTGCTATCAAGGCTGCTCTCTGAAAACTCAAAACACAGCCATTGAGTTCTGGTCTGAAGTAAAACATAGGCATTACTGTAATTTAAAATGCGTTAGTTATAATATTTTCTTCTATGTTTTAATGCAGCGGAGTGTGGGTTGGATGAAACCCAACAGGGAGGTTTTGACAACTTCTGCACAGTTTGAATCACCAGAACAATATTAAGTGACCTGTATGATCAGTTGGATCAAATTTGCACTACAGGAGCTACACAAAATAGTCAAGAATTGATTCAGCAACTATTCCTCATGAAGGCATTTTTGTCATTTAAAACAAACAAACAAAACAACTTAAAAAAATTAATGCTACAAGCCTTCTGTTGTTGGCTGTTTTTCCTTGGTATAGAAGCACTAAAATCCACATATCCACTTATTAATACTATAACATTTGAAGATTCTGAATCTCAGCTAAAATGAGTCCATCTGTTGTGCTCTGAGTAAGATACTCCCATAAAATACAGATGCAATAAGAGATGTACACTTGCAGTCTCATGCTTTGGAGTTTAGGAAAAAAAGCTAAACCTTCTGTCTTAAAGAAAAAATATCTAAGGCAAACCAACTAAGCACAAATGGCTTCATCTTTTGATGTTACTGGATCAAGCATTCTTTGCTGGCATGTTCAGAATCAAAAGAAACATCCTGATAATGAGACATAGTGTTTTTGTGATCTTTTTTGATTTCCTGTATTAACATTAATGAAATAAAGAAGGCAACATCTGAAGTCCAAGGTCTCCATACTTGCATAGCACATTAAAAAAAAAAAAAAAAAAGTCCTTTGTGGCCCAAAGAGAATAAAAAAAAGTTACTTATACATCCCTTAGACGAATACCATATAAACTTGTTTTGTGGTATGCAAACTTATTTCTCATTAAGTTTAATGTTCTCTACTCACTTTCCTCATCCATTTGCTCATGCTCCAATTATGTAAAAATTCACATAAACATTCAGGCCACTTACATTGCTCATATCCCCAAAACAGGGTTTACCTGAAGCTACCATGACACACAGGTACATACTTGGCCTATACACAGCAGGAATTTTACCTGTTGCTTGTGTATTTATGATCCTTCTATAGAATGAAGACTTCTTAACAACACTCTCACTCCCTGGTCTCCCACTATATCAACAGTGAAAATAATCTTCCCTCGAGTAAAATAGAGTTGGAATACAACTTTGGCAAGTCCCACTGCTCTGTATATCACATCTGTACTAATTTCATGGCAGTCTTTATTTCTGTTTTTTGTTCATTCCTGACATGATGAAAATACAACAGTTCCAAATTAAAACACAAAAACTAAACACTAGCAATTAAAAAAATGTTCCAACTAAATGTTTTTAGAAATACTGAAAATTTTTAGTTCATTGAGGTGCTTAAACATGTACATAACTTAAAGGATATGAGTTGATTGTATTGGCTTCAAACAAGATTATCCCCAAACTGGCATTTTAGGTGTATATATATTTCCTCTGCTGTGAGTTAGAAAAACACCTCATTTGACTCTGATTTAATAAGGTATAGCAAATATGTGCTTAGGGATGATAGTTTCTCAGTTGGTCAAGGAAGGTAAAGTCAGCCATTGCACAGAAGCATTCCTCATTGTTTAAGCTGTTTATCTGTGCCGTATAAAGAAATCTCTGCTTTGTATGGTGCTTTGAGAAAGAGTCTCGGGTGAAAAAATGGCACCATGAGCAGTTTTATCTCTCTCTCTCTCTCTTTGAACACACAAGTGGGATTTCCAAGAACGATTTCACCTATTCTGCCAGGAAATGAAACCCACAAAGTTACCCTCTCCAAATACATTTCAACTAGCAAAATCATTCAGGACCAGCTAGATCCTTTATTATGCTTACCGATGACATTTTTGAGCATGCCCTGGGCATCCTAAAATTGGATTTGCCATTTTATTTAACCAATCCTCATTTTTACTTCTCCTTGGTCTCCTATATATGTCAGTTTTGCAGCCAGATATGATTTTGAGCAGAGTACAACCTTTGTAACACTCAAATTGAGGAAAAAAAAACCCAACAACGTTCCCCTTGCATTGTTTTATGATTATACAAAAAGTTACCCCCATACAGGTTTTTCTATTGAAGCACAGGAGAAATCAGGTATGATAATCAATGTTACTTACAATTATTTCATTGAACTTAAAAAATTAGACAACGCACTTTTAAAGCATCTGCAATTTTTTCATATTACATTCACTACAAAAAGTATCCTTCACTTAGATATCTAAATAGTTACAGCAGTAATTCTGAGTGGGCCAGAACATGCTGAAAAAGAGCCTCATGCCTTGGACTTTCAGTTTAGTTACATCATCGTTCCTATTAAAGCCTTATTTTTGGGTATCTGATTTCTCAAAGCTTATGCCTGCATAAACATTTAAGCTTCTTATTAATATAGCCGAGCTTATTTCTTTTTATCTTAATATATTCAGTACCTCAGAAGGCGCCACAGCTGGAATGCAGCTCTTGGATATGATCATAAGTGCTTCAAAGGGAATAGGAGAGGTCAGCATGCCTGAAAGAAAAGATATTGCCACTGCCAAGGACCAGAGAGGTTGTGACAAGACGTGAATGCAGACGTTAATACAGAAAAGGAAAGACAGCTAAGAAAACCAGGGACAGAACCATCAGCTTCTAGTGGTAGGGAAGTTAAAATGCTTTGCTTTCTGAAAAACAACCGTGGAGTAAATTCAACAAACAAAAAAAGCCTTCACAAGAGGCAAGTAAAGGCTGATAACCCAGTGCAGGGCTAAGACAGAGTTTCCTTACAAAAACCTGAATCTACTTAGGTAAAACAAAAGCACTTTATAAATCTGTATTATCTCTGAAAAACAATCCACACTTTCTGTCAAGCTAAAACATTGTGAGGTTCTGACATATTTAATAAGTTAATTCGGCTGTATGTGTGTGTACGTACACACACATACACATCTTTAATTTCTGGCTTTCAGCCATACTGGAAGTAGTAAAGTACTAGAGGAAAACGCTTGTTGCAAAAGAAACAAAATGTATCAGTTTTGCTCAAAGTAATATTAGTAATCAGTGTAACTGAAGTCAGCTTTCGCCCCTGGTTGGCTTAGAGGGAGCAAAGTTCTAAACTTATTAAGAAACTTCAAAGGAAATACGAAATGTAAAAGGTCTAATGAAAAGGGACGTTTATATTGAGTTTCAAGCAGTTTGTGCCCATATACAAATATTTGTTCAGGAATTATTTTTAATGAAGATTCTTCTTACTGAGTTCAGCCTTCGTAGCATCTTTCAATTTTCCTAAAGTAAGCCACATCGAGCAAAACAAACACTACAGATGTCGTAGTGTTTTTATGATTTATTTATTTCGGGGTGGCCATCTCCAATAGTAATGCACTGGTAGCAAATCAGTCTAACACATATTCCAGATTCAGGATAAATCCAAAGTTTATGGCAAAGTTCTTTGCCTCATGACAAATCAATACTTGCTACTTGCATCATGGCACCAGAGACACTGAATGGACACGTTTACCCTTTATCCTGCTAAGAGAGAGAAACTAAAGTCTGAGCAAATCCCAGACAGGGATGGGATTTGGTAGGTGGTAAACGAAGACTGAAAAGCATCCACATCATAGAGACTATAGATATTATCAATGATGGTTACCTGTGCCTCATTACTGTCTTGTAGAGGATGGTGACTATTGGAACAGGCAGTCAACCATCAGAACAGATGAAGTCTGGAAACAGCTCCACCAGTGATCTTTGTCAGCCCATGCAGATCGCCCTCCTGCACACAATTTCTGTGGGCAGAATTCTACAAGGGCCACAAGTTCATGGGCCAGGTCCCTATGAACTCTGTGAGTGGCAAAACAAATCTGATCTTTCACCATAGCA
Organism: Pampusana beccarii; assembly: GCA_013399365.1. Classification (NCBI taxonomy): domain Eukaryota; kingdom Metazoa; phylum Chordata; class Aves; order Columbiformes; family Columbidae; genus Pampusana; species Pampusana beccarii. The sequence continues at coordinate 926,562 of VWYH01008006.1, read as the reverse complement.
TATTTAATTTGTTTTTCCCTTTCTAGGTTTTGAACCTGAAGATAACTGGAAAATGCAAGTGTAATTTTTCATTTATGCCATAGACCAAATTTTTCCTACAATGTATCTTGAATTGCCCTTTTAAAAAACAACTCTAAAGACTTAGGGTTTAAAACTAGTATCACTAAATATCAGAGTATTTAGCATAAAAATTGCAAGGGTTATCAATCCTTGTTTTGAATGAATTCAGACAAAGTAATTCAGCTTTGGTGTTACAGTTTTTACAGGTTTGGTATTACAGTTTTTTACATGCTCTTAAACAAAAAATTGCAAAGCAACAGTTTTAGTTTATTTCAATTAATTGCAACCTAGAAGCCTATATTATTAATAATTTGGGAGGGCCCACAAACAACAAAATCCCTCCAAGCCTTTGATTCTCACACTGAAAATCAATACATCTATGTTCTTTCCTGACTTACATTAGAACTGCCTGGCTATCATATTGCAATTACTATCATAGTTCTGAAGCCAGCTTTAGTAAATAAGAAAGAGTGCTGTGAACAAACTTGCATTCTCTAGTGACAAGCTCTCAGTTGCTTCATGAAAGAAAGAGCCCCTGAGAGCAGAGTGCCTCCTAGCACAAGAGCGGATCAAAAAGTTGACTTGCAGATGGTCTAATGTCCTCTACTCATTCATTAGAAACGCTTTTTGCAGCATTTGAGTTTTTCTTGATGACTCTTCACCCACAGTTGACTCCACTTACTTCACAGGAGGTTGATGATATAACACACTCAAACTGTCCCTCTGCTGGTCTGCAGTTTAACATACAGAACGATAATCTATTTGAATTGACAATTCCTGTGTAAATTAAGCCAAAACACAAGACCAGAACACTGTGACTGCATAGAAGGGCAACAAGTGACATGGGTTATTTACTGATTGATACCTCCCTATAGTACTAATGCAAGCTTCTATTGGAGAACATCTGGAAACATTACAGCATGATAGTTCTTTAAAAATAATGAGGTCTATCAATCATTCGCATGACCACTGAATATAAAAGAGCTTCATGTTGTCTATAAAACAAGCAGCCTTGATGCTACTCACTCACGACTGGTGATTTCACTTTGGCCAGGACAAGTAGGTATCTGCAGAGCAGCTGCTGTAGCTGCAATATAGAGTATCTTCTCTGAATGGATTCATGTGCCAAGACTGGGGAGTGGATGATGTAGAAAATAGCTCACCAAAGAAAAGAACAAAGCCACAACTACAAAGGTAAATAAGTCAGAGAGACTTGGCTCAATGAGATTTATAGGAGTTACCGAATCTTGACATGACTTCAACCATCCAAATGGTAACAAAAATCAGAGCCATCGGTTTAATTTTTTATTTTTTCCATTGTGCCACTTCAAAAAAATAGTATAAACTAGGTAATACTAATGTGTAAGAAGGAGATGTTATCATACAGGGTAAGCAAAGACATCTGGAAAAATAGAGGTGGAATTCGGTTTCGTAAGAATTTACTGCTCACTAGTAGCAGTGTGATTTCAGAAAAGCAAGCCCAAATGCTTACACAAGTGACTTGCGCTATTCATTATAATATCACTTAGTTCTGCAAACACAAGCAAACTGAACTGTCAAGTCTTCCCTGCTGTTTCCACTCCGCGGTGTTGCACAACTGGTCAATCCCACGTGTCCTGCTCACTGTACACATTGCAATGCATCCTGGTGAGCATCAGCAGCGTGTGAATGAGAAACTGCAGAACGGGAAAAGAGGAGGAAGCAGTGCAGATGACAAGGGGGAGAAAATGACTGCGAGAAATTCTTGAAGTTTTGGAGAGGGAGAGAAAAATCAGAATTTGATGTGGTAGCTTGAGAGGCTCCGCGTTGCCTGAGGTGAGTAGAATACACTTGGGTTTTTTAGTTTGAGAATTCTCTAACGTCCAAAGACTGCCAAAAGACTGGGATTCGATCTCAGCTTTCACAGATCGAATCCTTGATCCAAAACACTAAAACTTGGGCAATCAGCATTAGACACCTCTGTCTGCATGAGGGCATAAAAATCAAAGATCTGAATTTCCTTTACAGCTCCCAACAAGTGGAATTATTCCAAATCACTGGAAGTAAATATATATGGAAAAGCATTTACTTAAATCTGAAATATGACTTACCACCTCTTTCAAAACACTTTTTCCAGGAAAAGTGAAATAAGGCAAGTAATTCTCATTTACTATCCAAAATGTCATTTCAGGAGAACGTTTTGCCTGGAACCTTGAGGTCGGACAACTCGCAAGTTTGGTGCAAAGCCCTTTTCTATTTCAATTGTATTTCCTCTGCTCTTCAGCCACTACTTGTCTCACTAGCTTTTCCTTTCTTTGTTTTCACCTCTTTGTCTAGGTGGGGAGGAAAGAATTGGCTAGCCAGTCACATTTCCAAAATAAAGGTAACAGAAGCAAAGAAATCAAAGCTGGAGGAGGAATGCACTGACTTCTCTCCTATCAAGCACCAATCTACACTTTCAGCAACATTGCTGTCACACTACTTCCCTCACTATCCCAGTCATTTAGTCCTTTAAATGAAAGAGTGATATAGAACAGTATGAAGTACAAGTGCTCAATGAAGACGTGGAGAATACAGGAACCTCCTATATGTGCAGGAGGCCAAAGAATTACCCACATTACTAGAAGTAAACGAAGTCTGATTGTCAATTTCTGTATTTTTTCACCCAATTTTGGGATGAAAGAAAGATCTGCTATCATCCATTTATACTAATAATATATGATACTACTGTATCACCTTAGAGAAACCCAGCCAGGACCATGACATGATGTATCTTCTGACTCAGAACAGGCAGCACTCTGTGAGGCATAGCCTGTCTTGCACAAAAGCCAGCTCTGGACAAGGTATGGAAATCACAGAGTAAGAGCAGCCCAGAAAGAAGAGTTTTTGAGTCACAGTGTTCCCTGGCTACTGTTCAAGCAACACAAGGGTTCATTGCTGTTATCCAAAGCCTATGCTTTCTGAAGACTTCTGAGACTCTCTTTGTGGGAAACCTTAATGTAATATATGCCCTCTTGCACTGGCCGGAGCATGATCACTGTCCCCTTTTACTTGAGCCAGAGCAGAAATGACACTAAAAGGACTCTCTCTCATTTAACACCAGATGAACTTGCATCAGGACCCATGCTCATACCACCCCGTTGAAGACTCAGTTACCCTAATGTCAAGCATAATCAGCAAAGAAGGGCAACAACAAGAGTTTGCAAAAGAAGGGTTGGTAATAAATCTGTTTCTTGAGCAAGTACCTGCTACACAAGTACATGCACTACAACTCAGTACTTGGAAAACAGCTATTTTTAAGTATAGAGGATTAGGCTCATTTTTCACATTCAGTACAAAACAGTTTCTCAAAACCAGACTGATGAAAAGGGTGAATGCTGAGTCTGAGGCCAGATGGAATATTGCCCTTTCAGATCAATGTAGAAAAACGGTCTTTTGCCAAACAAATAAACAGAGGGGGAAAAAGAAAGCAAGCCTAATTATAATAACCTTTCTAAGAAACATTTCCAAAAATACTTATTGGCCTTATCTGGAGTGGAAAGTTTCAGAAGGAGCACCAGAGGTGTTTTATTTTAGCTTGGCATGAGTAGGGAAATTATAGGAATTATTTCTAAGTGTGGCAAATGCAGCTGCTTCTCATAGACACAGTTTAAGGGTTCTACATAAAGCCATAAAACCCTTGAGAGACTTGTAAAGAGCTGGCATGGTTTTGTTTGAATTTAAGAATTTTTTTTTTAAAGAACCAGTTGGATTCTGTTGTAACAGAGCTCAAAGCAACACCATTAAGACAATAGTGGGAATACAGCGATCAGTTGCTCCAAAGCATCACCATTCCGTACATTTTAGAGACCTATCCCTAGCCAGAACTCCTGTATAATGCAGTTGAACCATTCATCCTAATAATTCATACAAAGATGAAAGATTGCAGTTTCAGCAAAGTGTGAATGTCAATAAATGGCATCCCTGGCAAGCAGGAAATCACAGCTCTCGGATATAAGATATTTCACTTAAAATACTCTCTTCTGTATAAAGCAAGGATATTTTAGTTCGAGTATGTCAAACAAGCACTAAAATTATTGCATTTTTGCACAAGGGCTTGTGAAATGACCAATAAAATCAAGCCACTTTCACTCCGTATAGATTATAAGAAGCACTTCGGACACGACAGCATTCAGCAATAAATTATGAAATAAGCACAGCACAAGTGGAGCTTTTATCAGTAGCAAATGTTACCAAGATGAAGAATTAATATTTTACAGCTATATTGCCAGGTACAATTCAAACGTCCCTCACTTTGCACCAGGTCTTTAGGCAAGGAGTTTGCTGTTCTAACAACAGATTCACAACAGTGGTCATCAGCTGATTCTGAATATAAACAGTTTGAATCATCAAATGTGATGATATGAGAACAGAAAGTAAATATTCTTAGAGCACTACAACTCTGCTCCTTCCCACTATTTGCAGCTCTTCCTTTGGTTTCAGTAGGCACTGGAGCTGGCTTGCAGTTATGGGGAGCCACTGACTGTCTTTTATTTTAAGAAAGCCTATAACTTCCTTACTCTACAGCAACACAACACTATATAATAATCAAAAGAATAATCTGCATCCCACCTCATTTTATCTTAAAAGTAGAGAAAACAAGATAAATTAACCTTTAATGGATTTGAAAGCATTTCAGTGGTAAGGATGATGATTAACTCAGATGAGGCATATCAACTGCTAAACTTGTCTACTGTAACGCCAATGGGCATGCTGAGTCTTTTACTTCTCATAACAAGTATGTGATTTTCCCCTTAAAATTATGTTTCCACAGATAGAGGACAAGCAATCTAACTATATTTTATGCTAACACTCAACCCCCAAGTCACTGGTTTTATTTTCAGCCTATTGGTTGGAGACTTAACCCTCTCCTGCTTTTCTTCAGAACAGATAATAAGTAACTGTTCATACAATAGTGGTAATGACAACCAATTTCTCAGGGTCTACCAAAATGAAATATGTCTGCAATTTCCTATTTTCTGGGTACCGTTTTTCTCCTGTCTATCCAAAGCATCAGCTTTATTCACTGCTTTGTTTTACAGCTGAGACTCTGCCAAGATTCATAATTTCCTGCTTACACAGCAATCTAAACCAGACCCTTTAATCAGATTCTCTATTGTGAATCTTTTTCCTTTTCACTTTTACCTAAGACTCATGAGCCCTGAGAATTAGAGAAGTGACGGTTTGTTTCCATCTTCTCCTCTCATTTCCTTTCTTTTATCACATATTCAAACATGATTTAAAAGGTGAATATACACAAAAATATAGAGATTGTATCTGAACTCATACCATATTTTATGCTGAGGCCACCAACTAAATCTAAGACAGCTTATATCCACAAATTTCTAGGCAAGGATCAGTTCAAGCTATCAGTTTAATATAGAACCTATCAGCTACAGAACTCAAACCAAAAGACCAATATTTCATGTAGAAGTATTTTAAAAACTGGACCCACACTTTTTAGAGAGCATTTTTCCCAAATTATTACTCCTTTGCAATTAAGAAAATACCGAGGAATATGATTTCCCCATAATTTCATTGTTACAAGAATTATCAAAAAAGGACAGGAAACTAAATACAGTTACTCCAAGACACAAGCATCAGATTTTCTTAGGAAAAAGGAAAGCAATTTTCCGTATTTAACATACAGTAGTTTTAATGCAAACAAAATGAGAAAAAAATCATCGGAATACACCCTCCCCCAATCTGTTATGTAGGTTCATGTTATTCACAGTAAAACACTGTAACAGTATTACTGATAGTTTATGTCTTACATTACTGGTAAACAAATATATATTCAAATAAGCTTGTTAACACTGCATGTTTCACAGCAGTAGAATCTTTAATAAGCACAAACTGGTGTACCTGTCATTAGCCCAATGGGGTTGGTAGATAAGATTTTTTTACCGCTAGGATGTTAGTCCACAAGTTTATAACTAGTCATTTTGTTAAATACAGGCAACACAGGGTTAACAGAAAAGTCCTCTAACAGGCTTCATTTTCTACGGTTACATGTTGGCAACTCCATCTCCTATTAACTTCTAAAAATCAAAAATAATTTCAAAACTTCTTTCATTAAAGATAATAGCGATTGGGTGGCTTGGGGAATTGGCTAGAGCTCAGTGTACGGCCCCTTCAATTCAGAACGACCCTACCTCGTCACTCCGAGTGTTCACCATCTGAAAATTAACTTCCTTGTGGCATAGTACGGTGGACTAAAAGCCCTAGCACAAAATGGACAGCGAGTGAATTCACACTACATCCAAGATCAGACTACATTCCATATACAAACTACCAAACTAACTAATATCCATTCTTAGGGCTGCGTGGTCAGGAGCAGGATGCGAGACCCAACCAACAAGCTGGGCAAACAGTTTGGAGATACCTCCGACTGTTATATTGGGAAATGACGAGCTCACAGGTTATTCTTTGTCTTTATCCTTTGCCATAAAGCAAAACGATTCAATTCCTTACATACTTTATTCTTGTTAATAACTATTAGTTAATTCCTGTTAACTGTGTAACTGTTTCAATCTTCTATTTTTTATCATTTAAAAAATATGTCGTCTCTATCCTTCACTTGTGAATGTCACAGATTTTTTATTCTTTTTTTTCAACTTTGCTATTAGAAGAACTCCATGGTCAGAAGATGAGCATTTGCAAGGATCTGGAGCCTAAATTACTTGTATTCCTATCACAGCTCAGGTTTCTGGAGGAAGTTTGGAAGAGGTGGTGCTTGTTAAATGCTAAATACTACAGAGAAGGCTTCTAGGACTCTTTTTCACTGGCACCACAGTAATTTCTAAACACAGAAAATCCTTGTGTATCACAGACTCAATTCTCCATTTTCATAGTTCACTCCCTAGCTCACCAGAGAAAGAAAACACGATAATAACTCCACATTTTCAAAACCAATTTTGCTTAATGCTTTCATTGTGTGTGTATGAATAAGCAATAGTTTTTGCATTGAAACATCTCAAGCTTCTGTTCTATGTCTACTGAATGCTTTTCGAACTATAGCCTTTTTGTTCATAATAATTTGGGTAAAGCACAAAAATCCTGACTATGGGTTTCGTCCTCACCCTTTCCCCCACAGATTATTAGCAATCAGTATTTTAAACAATGTGCATTTCTATGGTATGTTGTACAAGCATTCTGCACCTGACCCCATAATACAATGCACAGCAGGCAGTATGTTCTCAGGGGCCTGGCAGGGACATGAGACCAAACAAGGGAGGGATTGGTCACTGGAAGGCTCATAAATACACTGGCAAACATTATAAAAATATACAAACTATATTAATTATAGAGCTCTTCTTCTGAGTGCATAGTTCCTTGCTCTTTTAAAAACACCCAAACTCCTCAAGACTTGTGAGCAAGAGTGGAAAGAAACTAGTCCTTTTCTGAAACATCTGGCTTTCCCAGCTGTTTGAATGGAATTGCACATTTCTGCTACTCATTTGCCCTCAGGGTTTCTTGTGTTCCTTCAAAGCTCTTTGGACATCACAAATGGAAAAGCACTACTTCGAAGGAAATAACAAAGCAACAGGACACAAGCAGTTAAACTAAAAGTTCTTATCTACATCTAAATATTACTTTTTGTAAGAGAAAGGAGATTTCAAAATACTAATGCCAAACTGAATTATCTTTCCAGGTTTCCTTTTAAGTGACAGAGATCTTCTTATGGTAGTTAGTGTATTAAATAGATCAACATATAAGATTAGTGTCAGGATATATTGTTTCTAATAAAGTATCCCACCATAAATATACCCAATGCGTACAAAAAGGTGAATGGTTCTTTAAAGTATATTTTCTTTTTCATATCAAAGTCCAATATACTCTGTTCAGTTACAAAACAGTTTAAATTTGCTTAAGCAGACAGTAATTTAAAAGCAGTCTCTTCCACAGTTCTAGCCCTGTTGTCAGCTTGGGCTGGAGGTGGAAGATCTTATTCTGTGCTGATCTCTTTTTATGTTCTACATGTGAGCCTTTTTCTATAAGAAGGTAGCATTGATGATGCTCCAGTCTACATGATATCAGACAGATCACCGTGTTGCATACAGCTCCCAAAGAGACTAACACAGGGCAAAAACTGGTCATGCAACTACATTTTCGTTAGCCTATAAGAGGCCTTGTAAAAGACATGCCGTAAGGGAGGCTGTCCAGAAGTTGCCTGCAGATAAACTGGATAAATCATTTGATTAGGTATTAACGACTGCTAAAGAAAAGTACAGAAAGCCAAAGAAAGTTCAGTATCTCTGGGAAAAGTACCACCTGAATCTCTCCTGTCTGGATCAATATGGAGCTCATAGGCTCACAGATTTATTATTTCTTTGTTATAATAAAAATAACTTAATACGAACATATTGCACATATGAACAGCAGCAATTACAATGGACGCTGATACTTGAATTCCTTAAAAAAAATAAGGTATTAAAGAAATAAGGCTGCAAGAGTACCTAGGCTTTGACAGGCTCCCATATTGCATCCTTCCTCTAACTCCTGTGGGTACAATACACACTCAAAGTAATGTTCTCCACCACAAGTCATCCAAACTAGGAAAGATGAACGAGTGAGTGGAGGGAACTAGAAACATATTTGCAATATTAAGCAGTATGGCAAAGCTAAGCTGGAGGCAAAACTCTAGTCCCTATTAAATGATAAACATTTCTGTGGCATAGATTCCCTTTTGAGATCTCATCCAAGGAAGGTCCTTGAGATAACCTCATAATTTTAGGAAACTTCCTTTCTTCCATGCCTGCTGGATAATCTGACTTTTTTTTTATTCTGGGCCATTTAATTCTTTGGAGGGCATTGCATGTGTAACCAGCCAGATGTTAAAACTGGCTTCACACAGGATTCAAACATTGTTTGTCTTTACTTACTATGCTGCAGTATTTTTGAGAAAGTCCCTAGAGAATGTGAAATCATCGCAAACACTTTGGGATTTGTTCTCAGAAAGAGAGAGTTGTTTCAGCCCAGCTTAGCTCACAGTCTTTGACCCTGGTCAACAAAACCACCTCCCATCATATAAGCACGCCTGCATTTTCTCTCCTCCTGCTGAAAGTATTTTTTTGAATCTCCTCTAGTCCCTCTTACAACATCTGGCTTCTTTGTTCTGCCTTTATTAATTTTCCACTACTTCAAACCTCCTGCCTGCAGATAGGAAGAAAAAAAACCCTGGGTTTCTCAGCCCATTGTCACAAGCTATTTCCATTCTCAACAGCTAACTTCCACAAGGTATCCCTGGTCTGCAAGGAATGTGGTGAAGCCCTGGTCAGCAGCATGAGAAACACATTTTAAAGGGATTTTTTGAAAATTAAAAAGTCTCATAACTCCATGAAGTCATCCAGAACGCATCAGCTACATACAGATTCTGCACAGTTATCAAAATCACAAATACTCATATGTGGGAAAGTTCAGCCCCTTGGGAAATGCCACTGATTTCCTTCCCAAACTTAATAGAAGCTTTATCCATGTGGGCATGAATAAGCACCAATTTCTGAACAATGAATACTCAAAGACAATTTAAATAAGTTTTTTGCAAACAACTTACGAGCCAAAAGTTTTTGCTTGAAATGTTCTCTCAGCAATTTCAAAACAAGGAACAAATTCATAAAAATCTAGGTCTTGCACTTAAATAGACTGCAAACTGGAAAAGGGCAACATTTGCATGTATTATTTACTACAAACGGACCACCCTTGTCTTGACAAAACTCTTGAAAGTCTTAGGATAAACTGACCTTTTGTGCCTTTTCAGCCTTTTCCTCCATTTTACAGAACAAGGGAACATTTGTTCATGCTTCAAGCAAAAACCACCAAGGACCAGATTCCAAAAAGAACGCTGAAAAATCAGGCTGTGTGCATACAGACAGAATGCATATATGCAGAATATCTTTAAGGTAGGTTGCTCAACAGTCCGCTAAGTAGAAACAGATACAGGTCTGTGGGTACGCATCTGTGGTCATGCCAGTGTGACATCAAACTAGAGATATATGTACCTCACTCAGTTTCAGCATAGTATGGCTATCGGAAACAGCCAAATCAGGCACATGTGCCTGGCTGTGACACTGGAATGTGGACAGTGATGAATCCTGATGTATAGAGTGTCCATTCAGCTCCCCAAATATGCATGTGGAAGAAATATGTATTTTAAATCTACTATATGATTAGCGTATATTAAAAACATATTTCCAGCATTTACAATGTATTGTAACTATAATCAACCTGCCACTTTTAAATAATATGAATAATGTATGAGACAATGCTATATGGCACATGTGCTTCCTATAGATGAAAACAAAACACGTTTGACAAACTGTCTTAACTGTCTTCCTATTCTCTCACTACCTGGCCAAGTAATCACTGAAATTGGTAGGACAGGATTGGGCCAAAACCAGCAGTATGTAGGTGGCAGTACATAGGTATATGTAGGTAATAGCATGAAAAAAAGCCAGCAGAACATACACCCCTTGTTGCAAGAAGTACGTGGGTACTCAATAATATTAATGTAATTGTCAAAATGTATGACTACACACAAATATTCTGACTATATCTACAGTGCTTTAGTATTGACAGTGTATACATTTTAGCAAAAGGAGACTCTGAAACAAAAAATTTCTGTGCTATTCAAAAAAATCCCCTATAAATACAAATCTGTAGAAATGTGATATTCCTATTTCTTCTCTTAGGGGAGAAAAAAGACAACCCCAGGAAAAAAAGCTATATATGTTTTTTTTCTGGAACAGTGAGAAAACTATTTGGGGCAGAGCCTACTTTTGTAAAGATTAATGAAAGAGTGGAGAATGAAGTGTAAAACAGATTAAAAATTTTATAAGGAACATAAGGCAGACAAGGAATATGCTCTGAATTATAAAGACCGTACAGTCCACCACCACTTCTGTTAGTGTTGAGAGAACATTTGAGGGAGGAAATATTGGGAATCATATCACTGGAATGGTAAACCACACCTTATAATCCACATTATTAAAGTAATGATTAAAAATACATGAGAAGAGCAAAAGCTGAGCACCAGTTATGATGCACTATTTACACCTACATCTTTTTTAGCTCCATGTCTTCTTGTTTACTAAAGAACTTGTTTCTTTTAGGAACCAGCTGCAGCTGGTTGCTTGTAAAAGTAAGAACAACAAAATAAATTGCTAAGTAAACTCTTATTCTTCCTTATTCTTATTTTTATTCTTTAGAAAGAGATGATTCTCTGATTGTCAAGATTCTTTTTATGTGCCAAGTTTTCTATCATTTTCTATCACTGACATTTCTGATGGGTTTTTTTGCTTTGCGACCTACCCAATGATCTAAAGTAAACACAACAACAACAAGAAATAAGACACTGAAATGGGTGAAAACTGGAATACAGACAAAAAGTGAAAAACAGACAACTTGGGTTTTTTAGAGGAGATGAGAAAGAATAAGGACTGTTGGTCAGATATGATTAAATAAAAAAGGCAGAATCCCTGCTCCACTTTTCCCATCTTGGAACATACCACTTTCTTCATTAACATTTAGATTTGAAGAACAAAAGAATAAGCTCATCAAAAATAAAGCATTACTTTCTGAATATTCTGCACTGAAGTGTAAATTTTGGCATGGGCTTTTTTTTTCCCCTCGTTTGATTTCCTGCTGAGCTGGTGAACAACTAGAAATTCTGAAATCTGACTGCAAATCGTGGACACGAGCTCGTCCACACTGCTCTTGATGAATCTACAACGTGCTCTTTATCAGCAAAGTTCAGAGGCTGACAACATATAGCTAATCTTGGGTGAGCACGGGTAGACATATAAGCTTATTTGAAAGAATTTGACGTGTAATGTGCAACAGGATCGTCCAAATAAAATATGTGAAGTTTCTCATTTCATTTCTTTACAGGAATACGGTCTTAAGATTATGTATTATCATGCATGACTGTGTAACTGCTACATCGTTGTACCAATTACACTACATCAATGCTATTTTTCACATAAAGAGTGTTGACAGAAATGTATACTGCAGCCCTGAGGCTGTAGAAATGTGCAAACTCCCAAATGGAGCTTTTATTTTATCCACATTGCTGTTTGATAACTCTGCTATTTGGTTCTTTTTCTTCTCTGTCTCTAGCCTGTATTTGTGCTTAAAGTACAACCTTGGCCATTAAGGGATATTGTTACACAAGAGAATTATCATCTCAGGGAGGAAGGTGATTATATAAAAGACATCATTGTTGTAAACTGAAGTGTTTGATTGAAGGTATTTTATTAATACAGCTAGGAGTTATAATTTTCACAGCTTAAGGCTAACTTTAAAAAATTAATAAATCTTCTAAGAAAATGTCATAAGAAAACAGAATCTCAATTCACTTTCTTTTCACTGTTGCCTTGTCCATGATGCAGGAAGCCTAACAAGCAAGCATCTATTAAATCGTTCATCTCTATAATTGCTTTTGTGTTTCTGCGAGACTGGAAAATGTTAAAATAGGGATTTTATTTTCTTTTTAATTTGGAAAATTACGTAATTTTTTCTTATTACTGTAGACCTAGGTCCTGCAACTATCTTTAAAACCAATGAAATACTGTAAGTACATTGAATGTTGAATCAGATCTCACATGAATGACCTTCTTTGATTTACATTAAGATGAAACAATTGGTTTATGACTTTAGTTTCATATGCGGTTTTAGTGTCATAGTATTTGAACATCAAAATGCTAACTTCAGTTATACTGCAGCACATACCTAGCAGGTGACTTTGGAATGAGGGATCAGTCCCAAGATCCAGCAGATCAGTATACTAACACTTACAGTCACCAACACCTGACAGAGCAGAGCCAGGAAACTTTCCTTAAATCCACTCATTACACTAAGAGGATTAAAGCTTATACTTCCCACCTTCCAGCAAAGTGTCATAACACCTGCATTGGGAGACACTGGGAGAAAAAGTGCCATTCAGCATCCTTTCAAAGCTGCACCTCTGTCTAGTAAAGAATGCATCCAGAAGGTTGGTATACCAAAAGGAAAAACAATCGCTGGGCATACAGACAGCAGCACTGTGTCCTGGTCACGGTTCATGCTCCCAGGATTTTTTCATCCATTTGCTGTTTCATACAGAACTGTAAATAATCTTTAGAACAGGGAACAGAACCTTTACAGTTACTGAAATCAGTTCAGATAACTCTAAGTCATTTTGTTATCTATATATAACATCCCCATTTTTTTTGGCTCTCCACTCCTGATTTCCATGACTTATTACAGTGGAGTTCCCAGCCTAACCTCACATTTTGTTTGTATTTCTTTTCATTGGTTTTGAATTTGCTTCCTTGAAATTTCATGAATATGCCCTTGTTGCACTACCCTCTCAGAAAGCTTCTTTCATTGTTTTATTGTAGCTATTTCCCTTTCATGTAAGGCAAACAATTCTAGTCTTTTCATTTTCTTTTACTTGCACGAGTAATTTTCCACAGGATAACTAGCACAAAGCATTATTCTAAATGATACAGCATAGTAGATTTCTATAAAGACATTTAATATTTTCCATATGATCCTTCACCCTTTTACATTCTACAGTATAGCTTACATTTTCAAACACAGCTGCACAATAAACTGTCTATCGTGACATCTTGACATACCTAGACCAATCAACACAAGCTATTAATACATATATCGAATGCAGTTACACTGTGTTATAATTCTTCGGAGAGTAGGAAATACCCAGTATTTTATCAGATCCATTAATTAATCCATTCATGCCTAAACTTTTTTCAGGTTTTCTCCATCTCTCCAGTAATTCATTTTTACCAGTCTATATAGTACCACTTCACTCTGCCTGCTGATCCCTGTCATCAAATTGAATCGGAAAACCAAACTGTCAGCTTACTATATTGAATATAAATCCACTAGGAGGTGTAAATGGAAAGGGAAGGACAGTCACTTAATCCTCCTGTATGTCTAGGTTGCAAATTTCTAATTAAAAGCAGAAGTTTGCTATGGAATAAAGCTGCTCCGGGAAACAGAATAGCTCAATTGCAGAATAGAACTGTGTTCCTTTTGCACTGGAAACACACAGACTAGGAGCACGCAAGGGATGAAAGAGAATGGTTTGTGTCACTCGGGAATTATTCCATCGTCAAAGGAATTCCTCAGGAGCCACTGCCATTGTGTTTGCAGACCCTCTGTGACAGGGCAACTAAACAAAGAATCAGGCTAATAAATTATGTAAAACGCATTCAGCTGAAATTGCATGTTCAAAGATATAGGAAAAACACAGACTCACACGTTTGATAGAAAATGATGAATGATGTGAAATCCAGTACAAACAGGGAAGACCCACATGTTCCTCAGCTGTTGTTACCTGCAAAACTCATTTGAAAAGGGTTTCTGATCTAATATCTAGGAGGTGTAAAATACGGATATATTCCTACAGTTCAGAAAAAAGAAACAGAAGGAACTAGTGCTGAGCCTACCCTTCTGAGTGATGGACCACCGTGCAATAAATGCCTTACACAAAGATCAAAATGTGCCCTACGTTGCACTCCCTGCTGTGTTCGTAGGTGGTGATCAACGAGAGTTCTGGGTTGAATTTGATAACTGTGAAATAAATGTGTTTGTATTATTGCAACAGCTAGTTTTACAAATGCTTGTGGAAAAGCTTTGAAGAAAGTGAGGGATCTGTAGGTCTCACTCCAGCTGCTAACACCAGTTCTCAAAATACCAGCTGGCCAGAGCCAGAATTTTACAGAGGATGTACCAATTCTGGCTGAAGTCAGAATTTTATGGAGTGACCTTCAGGGCTCACTCCTATTAACCATGTATACTATTTTAATACGCTCTCAAAACCAGAAATAAATCTTTTGTTTGCAACTAATTTTTGCAACAATATGCACTCAAGACAGTGCCCAAAAAGTTTTTGTAATTAGAACAGCCATCATACATTAGAATTTTCTAAACTCTCTGTGCAGGATGAAGTACCTTATATATTCTTGACCTACCAGAAGAACAGTGAGCTCTCTGAAAATTTATGGGAAAGATGTGTAAAAGAAAAGTATATAGCCAACTGGTGGAATTTACAGAGCCATAAATGTTCTTGAACTTAGTAAAATGAGAAACTCAAACAGCTACACTTCAGAACAGTACATGTGCTGTTTTGGATCCTAAAGAAATCATTGATACAGAATAACAGTGAGAATTGTTGGAAACGCATTACTTGGGTAAATTGCTGAAACCAGATTCTACCTTTGTTATTTTCTATGTGAAGTGTTTAGTCATGTGACATATAGATAAGCTATTCCACAGATTAATAAACGAAACAACTGAAAAACATAAATGTAAGAAAAACAAGCCTAAGGGGCCCAAGAAGATAAACCAAAGAGAACACACTCAGATAAATGCCTAGACATGGTACAAGATGACGTTCAATTTTACCTGAACTACTCAACAACAATTTGGCTGGGATAGAGTTAATTTTCTTCATAGCAACTAGTATGGGGCTGTGTTTTGGATTTGTACTGAAAACAGTGTGGGTAATACAGAGATGTTTCCATTATTGCTGAGCAGGGCTTACACAGGGTCAAGATCTTTCTGCTTCTCACACCACCCACCAGCGAGTGGGCTGGGGGTGCACAACAAGCTGGGAGGGGACACAGCTGGGACAGCTGATCCCAACGCACCAATGGAATATTCCATACCATATGACATCACAGTCGCATAAAAAGTTGGGGAAAGAAGGAGGAAGGACGGGACATTCTGAGTGATGGCCTTTGTCTTCCAAAGTGACCATTACGCATGACGGAGCCCGACTTTCCTGGAGGTGGCTGAGCCCCACCTGCTGATTGGGAATTGGTGAATGAATTCCTTATTTTGCTTTGATTGTGTGCGCAGCTTTTGCTTTACTTATTAAACTGCCTTTATGGAAACCCATGATATTTCTCACTTTAACTCCCCTCATTCTTTCCCCCATCCACCAGGAGGAGCGAGCGAGCAGCTGTGTGGTGCTTAGCTGCCGGTTGGGGTTAAAACATGAAAAAGGGACAGAAAAAAATATTCCCTAACAGATGTACTTATTAATGCAATAGGAAGAGTGTGACAGCACAAGCCATCAGGGATAACTCAAGACTTGAAAATTATTCAAGAGCGACACATACTGGTACGTAACCCTATATTTACTCCCTAAGGTAAATTTCCCACTGACTTCAGAGACAGATTTTTCCCGGAATAAGAGGGAGAACCTCCTCTAAGAAAGATCCTTTGTTGAACAATTTCTCTAGGGACCGAGATGTTAGCAAAGGTTCCCCATGAGACTTCACCCAAATAATATGTCTCTGATGTTTTAACTCTAAATAAATACCCTACTTATCTTGAGAAACAGCAGCCCTGTGATATTACNTGTCTTCCAAAGTGACCATTACGCATGACGGAGCCCGACTTTCCTGGAGGTGGCTGAGCCCCACCTGCTGATTGGGAATTGGTGAATGAATTCCTTATTTTGCTTTGATTGTGTGCGCAGCTTTTGCTTTACTTATTAAACTGCCTTTATGGAAACCCATGATATTTCTCACTTTAACTCCCCTCATTCTTTCCCCCATCCACCAGGAGGAGCGAGCGAGCAGCTGTGTGGTGCTTAGCTGCCGGTTGGGGTTAAAACATGAAAAAGGGACAGAAAAAAATATTCCCTAACAGATGTACTTATTAATGCAATAGGAAGAGTGTGACAGCACAAGCCATCAGGGATAACTCAAGACTTGAAAATTATTCAAGAGCGACACATACTGGTACGTAACCCTATATTTACTCCCTAAGGTAAATTTCCCACTGACTTCAGAGACAGATTTTTCCCGGAATAAGAGGGAGAACCTCCTCTAAGAAAGATCCTTTGTTGAACAATTTCTCTAGGGACCGAGATGTTAGCAAAGGTTCCCCATGAGACTTCACCCAAATAATATGTCTCTGATGTTTTAACTCTAAATAAATACCCTACTTATCTTGAGAAACAGCAGCCCTGTGATATTACTGAGTTACTTTAAAAAAAAAAAAAAGAAACAAATGCTCTAAGGATTCAAAATTACGGCTACTTACATTGCAGGACTAGCAAGAACATAAAATAGTATATTAACACATATGGTTAAGTCATAACTTCCAAAGATGACCGATTATTGTAAAGTGTTTACTCTGACATACTTAAAGCATGCATGAAAACTCAAGCAACAAAAATACCTAACCCTGAACATCGCAAAACTAGCACAAAAAAGCTCTCCCTCAAACCAGCATCAAACCCAGTCTGCCAAGCAAGGATCTCCAAAAGCAGAGTAACACCCCAAATTACTTCTGAAACTCTTTGCCTGAGTGATCTTCCTCTGCTAGAATTAAAGAAAAAACTTCAACACATCAGAATCTGTAACAAAACATGCTGAACACCAACACTTAAGTAATTTTAGCAGGAAGAGAAGTGACAGCACCTGACAGGAGAAGCAAAGTCCATTGCTGCTTTGGGATATTTGATACGCACTTCACAGAGCTGTGAGAGTAGGCCTGGATAGTTTGTACACTCAAGTCACGTTCTGTTTTCAACCTGATCACCTCCTTATGGACCTTTCAGCTGGTCACGCATTTTACATTTAACACAGCCTGGACTGCTCCTACGTTGCCCCATTTAACAAAACAGTGTGCACTACCCTGCTATAAAACACCAGAGATTGTAAAACTTACTCATGCTTTTTAAATATAAGGGATGTTAATCTGGTGGAAAAGGCTCCTATCCAGAATGATACCCTTAATGAAATTGTTTTAAAATCAATTTACAATGCAAAGCTCATGTCAAAGAAGCAAAAAGACAAAGAAAAACTGTCATTATAGACAAACAAAGATAAAAAAGATAACTCACCACCATCTGTCACTTGGCTTCCAGGTGTTGTTTCCTTTCCTGTTGAAACAAAAATGTCATCATGTCAGACACCTGACTTGACTGCTACACAAAGCATTCAATGGCTAAACATGTCTTGCTATTGATCTGTTTCCAATTTATTGTACTGCTTCCAACCAGATTATTCTAAAACAGCTACAACGTGTTGTCATCTGTGGGCAAACACTGCCATGGTGGACAAAGCCAACAGAGCTGAAGACATGGTCAACCAGTATCCTCAGATAAGCATTTCCAGTTCCATCTCTTTCATTCATTCTTCACATGGAGCACCCTCAGATCTTTCTTGCAAACTTTCTTGTAAGAATAGCTCTTTCTCAGTACTGCACTGTTGACAGAATGACAGAGCCTAATAAGTTTTTATAACAATCTGAGCATTTTCACCTAATGAATTCTGTGCAGCAACACAGAAGATTGGTGGTGCCACGCTGCGTTCTTTTTCTGCCATCTTAATTAATACAGAAGACCAACAAACCAGAAATAATAATAGGAAAATTATGGGTCTTTTTATGCTATAGGACTCTAGTCCACTGCCCTATCTATGGCCACAGAAACAAAAGAAATGTGTTTGTTTACTTGCTTGGTTTGTGTTTTTACCCTGGCAGATGTTTTACATACAATAAAAATTCCTTGTAGAAATGTGCTGGTAGAATAATTCTTGTAGCCAACTGTTCAAACTCAAATGCAGATCAGCACAACCCACCCCACATTGTACCAAGCTTTTTACATTGTTTTACATTTCCTTTATAGTTTTCTATCATTATTTGTTCCAATTTCTATAGTCCTTAATTAACCTATTTTTCACAAGTATCTCAACAGAATATTCTGAGGAAAATATATACCCAGATATACAGCTGAAAATCCAGGTTCATAGAGTGGATGCAATTGAAATTTTTGGTCACAAACACGACTGAAAACTGAACTGGAGAGCAGAATATAGGTGTTAGTAACAAGCCAGTTCATTAAGAAGTAAATTTAGCTCCGCATTATCTTTGCTGACAACTGCATCAATGCCTTTCAAGACATGGGAAAACTTTCCAGTGGAAAAATTCATGCCTAGAGAGAGAAAACTTGCTCTACAGTGTGATTCATGAAAAGCAAATCAAAACTGAATTTTGACAAGCGGAGACCAGAATAAGAAAGCTCACTGGCATCTATAGTAGTGAATACTACCTGACCCATGAGGTTGTTTTTGCATGAGCCAGGAGGATAGCACATATAGCTGAGACTGGTTGAAACAGTTGCACATTTCCATGCCTGAAGGTTTTAAAGAACTGCTCGGGTCTGTAACAAATGCTTTAAATAGAGTTAACCCTAGAATCATGGAATCATTTAGATTGGAAATGACCACCAATAAGAACCAAGCCCCTTGCTTGTCATCAGTAGGATGACCCAGCCAATACTCCCAAGACCTTCCTGGCACACCCAGACAAGCATCTTGCCTGAAGTTGATATTTCCTTGTCACCACCACATCGTGTTTTCCCCAAACATATAATACTTCAATACCTGCAAGACTACAAGAAATAAGGGGTTCTGCTACCACTGATCAAACCTTCCTAGCCAGGAAGCCTGGGTAGACCTTGGCACCCAAGGAGCAATCCTGCCCTGCTGAAGAGCTCTAGCTGCAGTTCTTCAGCATCTGCAGCCCATTCACAGGAGTATTCCCAGAATCATGATGAGACTAGAAAACTCACACCACTTTCAACAAGTCTCCTTGGAGTAATTACAAAACAACCCAGCAACACACAAGATAAACAGTCCCCAGTTCAACTCCTGAACAATTACTGTTGCAATAATCAAGAAGAACAGAGATTTGTGAACAACAATATTCGAGTCCCAGGAGACAAAGAGGAGGAAAACATCAGATAAGTGCATTAGACTCATTCCCTACACTCAGGGAAGCACCCACATTTGTTCTTAGCTTTTCATTAATCATATGCTCTGATGTATTCTCATCCAAGTAGATTTTGTTCTGAATATAACATTTATTAATGGAAAAGCAGAGACATTCTTACTAAGTGAGGCTTCACTTCTTCCTGAATCTTCAAGTGTTATATTTGCACATAGAACGTTCTTTAAAAAAAGGAAATGGAGTGAAACAACAGCTGCCAGAACAACAAAAACTTTTGGAGTTAAGCCATTGCAATGTCTTTATTTTGCTAAAAATCTTTTGATGAATCATTGCTAGTTTTAATTGGCAGTGGCACTGATAAAAATTACGTGCTTTGAACAGCAAAGTGTATCTAGAGTCTTCCATCAGGGACCAGGTGTTTTAAAATATATCCAAGGTGTATCTCATATGTAAGCTGTTCGCTATAGATTAATAAAAGCATTCAAGGGGTAAAGATAGGCAAGCACTATAGTGCTAAGAGATTATTTCCAAAAAAATAAGAAATTGTAATTTCCACACATTTGTGGTGGTGTTCAATCAAACTGTAACATCATTCAATCCAACATAATAATATGAATTAGCCAAAGGAATTAAAAAAAAAAAATAGAGGTAGTTATAGATCTAGTCACTTGAGTAACCAAGGTCATTTGACCCAGGGAGCCTTAGAACAAGAAAATTGTTAATAGATTACTTTTTTTCCAACTAAAAGGACAGTAAACCTGGTCATTTTCTGTACTGCAAACAGTTTCTTAAAAATGCAAATGGATTCTTCTTATTTCATGAAATTATGTAATACTATTTTTTTCTTAAACAAAGGATAAGAGATTCAAACTATTCAAACTATAGAAGAAAAAGTTCTGTTATGATGTTATTGTAAAACCTCATGTGGGCACTGTTTTGACTTCATTTTTCATTATATTGTGTGTTGCACATGGTATTCACAGATATAAATTTTCATCTACAAAAATATTTTTAGTTACCTTTTCTACCTATAGGATTTGTTTGTAAGCTCATATAACTGCCCAAAGATATCCAACCAAAAATAAGCTAATCTCATTAATTTAAAAATTCATATTAAGCAATTCACACTCCAACGAGTGAAAATCCACAAAGAGAAATGAGAGCCAAATATCACAGTAGGAAAGACATGCTTAGCTCTAGCTTTTAAAGTTCTGAAACATATGAATTGGCCATTTATCTTTCCAAAACTCTTCACAGAACACCAAAAGACTCTTAAATTACTTGAAGCACTACTTCCATGTCTTTCATTTGGGCTCTGTACAGATTATAATAACAAATATGCAAAGTTTCATATATGCAACCAAGGAACAATAACGTTATCCCAAAACTGTCTACACTCATGTTTGAAAGTTCTAAAGTAGGCAGCTACAGTAAGAAAGAACAAAATAAAAAAGGCAACAAGTTGTCCTTTTTAATGAACTCAAGATCCCTCCCATTGAGTATTCAGGCTCTTTTTTCTGCTACAGCTTCAGTTCCAGCAGAGAGGAGAGAATCAGAAGGAGGAGAAAGGACCACCACCCTGAAAGCTGGAATGAGACGAAAGATGAAAGGCATGTGAAATTGGAAAAGGGCAGAGGAGCAGAGCAGCTCCTGAGTCAATGGCTATAGTGGCAGAAGTTACACTCTTGATTTTCATCTCACAGGCATAAAATCTCCACTTCCTTCCTTAAGCCAATGTTTTAGAAATTGTATTCAAAGGGTAAAAACTAACATTACTATATTTTATGCAGGAGGAAGCAGTGTCCAGAAGAGAATCCAAGAAGCAGAAAAGGTCTCCTCCTGGCTCTGAAGCTGAATAGCCTTTGTACCACTGTGCTAGAATACAATCCTTTGACTTTCCCTCTCTTTGAATGAAGAAGCCTTAATGTGCCCCTATGACAGCCTATGAAGGCTGCAGGTATTAATTTGGTATTTGGCATTTAAAATTTACTGCGCATAACTTGCACGTTGTCTCCTGCATTATTATCAGAGCTACCACAGAATATTACAGGAGCCAAGCTATACCGAGAGAGGGCTTCTGGACATAATCTCCCTAAGGCACCACATGTTACACTGATACCAGTTCAAAGGGCTACACCACCCTAGAAGAAACAGGCCCATTATTCCACACATTGTGGGTTCATTTTTTAAGTCAGCTTAGTTATGGATTATATAAATCTGCAGCTTTACCTAAGTGCAGGGTACCCAAGTCCCCACGACACCTATCTGTGCTGTCGCTTTCTCCTACAGGGAGAAAAGATAAGACAGCCAAGGAGTGAAAGTGATACGGGTCTGAGCCACCACCCTTAGAATTGCTTTGGTCCCATTCCCTGCTCTCCTAGTCTCTCATGACCTCTCTGCACCTCTTCACCCTCTTCATGAGATTAAGTATCAAAAATAACACCTCATTATCTCTAGGCATGCTTGGGAGGACAAACATACCAAAGGTTGCATGGTAATTAATAAAGCATTTGGAACCAAAAGGTTCCAGGCTGGCTGCTCTGTATTTTGTAACAGTGGGCTAAACTCTGTATGGATTTTGTCTTACCCTAAGCAGGTTGTTTCAAATACCTACGCCCTACAACAGGCAGCAGAGAGGACATCTCTGGGTTTGTTCCTAATTGCACTTGTGTGTTCTGGAGAACAATGGCTGTGAAATGTTTTCTTAGTAATACTTTCCATTTGATCTGACATTGTTAGCAGAGGGACACACTATTTCATTATGATTCTCCTCCTGGCAGCCTGCTCAGTAATGGCACACAGTAGCTAGAGACAAGTGGACTAGCAGTTCTGGAATTGCGAACAGGAAAGATGAACAATTTGTAAATTAATCTCTTCTTCTTGTGGTAACAAACAACTGAACTATTTATAAAAAAGCAGTTTTACACCAGTTCCATTTTGATGCACACTGGATAATGTCAACCTATTATGAAAGGTTTTGTACTATTCAAATAGTAAATGAGCTCCAGCTCCTTCCTGGAGTTCATTAGTCCTTAAACTTGACTTTCATGGAGGTCCAAAGGAAAATAAAAAGATTTTTGAGGAAGCAATGCCAATTTCAGCTGGAGATTAATGTGCTTTATTCCACTGCTCCTATTGTAAATGACACTGGGGAAGGAACTCCTAGATTAATCTCAAAATGTGGTTTGTTAGTGAAGTCGCACTGCTTACAGTATGTAGCATGAAAGTCAAGCCTGTGAGAGGAAAAAGAAAAATATAACCCACAAAATGTGGACACAGAAACTGTTTTTTCCTTGCTATAAATGTCAATCCTGTTATTTCCATGACAGCTACTTATTTTTCTTTTGTTTTCCTGAACCAAATCTTCAGAAGGAGAATACTACTGATGTTTAAGTGCAGGTGCCTTTTTTTTTTCTTTAATGGAATAAAGCTCTCATGTTAAAATGCAGAAACTAGTTCTGACTTCAGCATTCAGATTAGTAGGTGGGTTAGTACATGTGAGGTGCCAAGCTCTTCAGAAAAGCCAAGTCAGACAGCCAGCACAAAAGTCCTTTGCAGAGGAAGAAGAGAACAGATGGCATCTTAAGGAGAAGATTGATGGTATCTTAAAAAAAGAAAAAAAAAAATCAGGAAAACAAACCTGCTTCTTATTGTTTTAAGCATCCTATTTGAGCACAAAATAATACGCCTTTTTATCAGCGTTTAAACCTTGACAGAATGAAAATAAAGGACCAGCAATATAGAAGAAAGTACTCCAAATGTGAGCCATAAGGCATAGGGTGTTCCGGATAAAGGCAATCAGCTCTTTCTCTCTCTAAGACTCCATAATCGGACCCTTGCTACAGCTTTCTGAAAGGCAGAAACTTAATCCTTAACAGTATTTTTTTTCTTCAGCATTTTGCTGAAAGTTCTGTCTATAGGCATATGAAACTATACCTTCAGCTACTTAAAAGCAAACCAGTGCATGGTGTAAAGAAAATGATGCTAAAGTATCTGGAACAGTCACTTCTGGGGAACAAATATTTTTCAGATACAGGGTATGAAATTCTAGGGGGGGTGCTCTTCTGTATCAGACCTGAGAAGTTTTCTAGCAACTAGTTTAATTCACTGATTAGTTCATCAAACCAGATCACGTTAACATGCAGCCATCACAAGAGGGCATAACAGAGCATCATCTTAGGCCAGTGATTCATGCAAATGAATACACATATTCCTGATCCATCTTGGGCAGCCCCTCAGTGCACCCACACGACCCAGAAGTGCCCAGGTTAGCCAGGACACCCCGGGGTGCTGCAGGATGCAGCCCACATGCAGATACAGCATTGCCAGTGGAAAGCTCCTTTATTCAGACTCAGTTCAGGCATCTTGTGCAAAAGAGGCTGTTTGTGCTTGAGTGTTACACAGGTTTGATGCAACCTGGAACTCCTTAAAATCTACAAATTAAGTGATAAATCACGACAACAAAATTAATTTTTTTATTTTGTAAATATGCTATAAAATTTCAGAACAGGTTGGAGTTCAGGTCAATGCATCCCCAGTTGTGCAAGATTTCTTCCATACACATTCTATTTCTTACAACCATTATTTAAAAAAAAAAAAACAACACAACAAAAACCCCTCAAATGACAGGGTTTAATCAGGAGAAGCTATTCCACAGTATAATATATCTCACCATCAGGAAGTTTTTCTCCACCCAGATATTTTGGCTTGAATTTTTCAATTCCACTATTCCCAGTTATGGTTCTCTTTTTTCCAACTCTGAGTTCCTTGCCCTCTCTGGAATTTCCATGTAATAAATACAAAGCCATCTCGATCTGTCTTGGAAATTGTTTGGCCAAACTCCCATGTTTCATTGCTTTTATCTTAGTATGTTCTTCCACCCCTTGAACATGTTTAATTCTTGATGGGCTGTGTTTGAGAATAGAGATAAAAAAATGCAAGGAAGCAAGATGGTCTAAGATAACATCAATTTTTTTCCAGCTAAGTCCATAATTAGAACTTGTTCAAAACTGTTCTAGAATAATGTTTTCTTAGATAGGAAACCATGGGTTATGAGGAACAACAAACAACATAAATCAAAGCAATTTATCCCTTTTGTTTGAAGCACTTCATCCTAACTACTTGTGATTTCCACATGGCTGGCACATAGGAAACCGATGACATACGTGATGGCTCTAAAGGACTGTGTGATGGAGAGAGCTGAAGGAAAGGGTCAGCACCACAGCAGTGAGAGCTGGTATCTTAAAGATGGAACACATAGTAACAGTTATTCATGAGATAGAGGAAGAGCAAATATCTGGAAGGCAGATCAAATTATTTGTAGTCGGAGGGACATTAAAAGCACTGAATCTCAAGGATAAGTCCAGTCTTCAATGTTGTAAGGATTAATACAATATTAAGAGTTTATAACATAGCAACTTCAAATCAACATGTCAATACTATGTTGTGACAGATGTGGTTTAGATGTACCCGAAGCAGCCAGCTTTATCCTAGCCAGGTAGCAAAGCATAATGATACAGACTGACAAAACCCCAGCCTATATTCAGCAGCTAAAGTCCACTCTGCTGTGCATGTGTAAATCAGTTTGGACATGTCATGAGCTGTAATCGTTCCTCTGATCACAGGAGGGCATACAACTCTATCTGAAGATACAGATTGTTTTAGTTTTTTCCTCCTAGAGTTTGAGAATTCCATACACCTATATAGAATTACATAAACTTATATATGGATTCAAGGTTCAAATTTGTGACTCTGAGCCATGGAGTTTCAGATCCAAGTCTGGATCCAGATACTTCATTTGAGGAAGCAGATGCAGGGAACAAAAGGATTCAGAGCTCTAATGTGCAGCAATATGGATAGTAGTTCTGAAACTAACACGAATTTCATGCAAACAAGGAAAGAAAACAGGTATATTTACATTAGAACTAAGGAATAATAATTTTGATCACTTTAACAAAGGAGAAAAACTTCAGAGCAATGCTGTACAGGTTCCAGGTGTGTTCTTATAAGAGCCACCTGTTTAGACTCAGAGCTGGGTCACCTGTGAAAAGCTGCTGTTTCAATCAACTCCCAGTAAAATCACAGCACACCCTTTGTGTACTAGTGGGCACAAGAAGCATTCCCATACTCTGGTTCATTTCCTTGAACACAAGGGTTTCTGCTTCCTACACCTGAACTGGGCATCTCTTAGAAATGCTAAGACTACCAGGAAGAAAACTGCACTTTATGTATTTCTTACACAGTAATACATTAGGCAAACATGATGTAGGACTGTTTTGCAAGAGGGCGGAATTTCTTTCCAGAGTAATGGGCCACATTACACTGTTAACCTAAGGCAGAGCCAATGTCTACAAATCATGAAGTCTCAGCACGATCATTCTTATTCCTTTTTCCAGCCTGATATCTACATTAAAAGAAGTAATGAGAGATAAGAGGACTGTACCTAGCAATATACAATATAGTATGTTTTTAAAAAGCAAGTTCTTTTGAATACTTTTCATCTTAAGTTTCCCTCTCTCTTTGGCACTATGACAAGGATTACTTATGCTGAAGCAGCAGTCCATAAAGATATGTGAACTTGAAGTATTTATAAATAATTTTTTAATGGTGAGTTCCTGAATTTGATCTACTGATACACTGATACATTACAGATACAGTCTCAAACACATTAACTGACACTTCTTTCTCATTTGGAATAAATGTTAAGAATTGGCACAGTGTATTAATTCAGTATTTTAGCCAGTTTATTAATTGGCTAAAGCAGGAACCAGTGTTACAAAATAAGGGAGAGGAATAATTTCAATATAGTGTATGATCTGCAGTCCTATGAAGCAGTAACAATTTCTCTAAATTTCTGCAGTGCCAAAATTAGGACCATCAGCAGGAGAAACACATGTGATCTAAGTTAGGAATATAGCCTTACACAGGAACTAATCAAATACATAAATAAACCAGGTGAGATTTGTGGAGATCAGAACACAGACAACACACTTATTTACCAAGAACTATTATAGAAAAACACTTTAGAAGGAAATATGCTACTAAATACATGGCCATGGGGATGCTCTAACTTATCACATCAGGCTGTTGTTTTTAAGAGCCAAGACACAGTCCTGTAAAACCATGACAATACTTGAACGCAATTACTGGCAGGAGCAAAGAGATTCAGGATATAACCCGGAATTGAAAAATATCCCTATAAATCTACAGAATGCTTTTAGCACCTTTTTACATGTTAGGGTGATATGCAGGACTGTAGTGTTAGGGGTACATCTGATAAACCTTTTTAGTTCCACTCAGAGGTCCTCATCACTGGCCATAATATTTTACCAGTTCTTTATTGAAGAGCTGTACATAAAATGGCCTTGAAGTCAACTTGCACCTCCCTTTCCTATTGTTGGAGTCATTTGCTAAAAAAATATCACAGTGTCAAAAAAACTAAAGGCCACCCTATCATACAACCTGTGCAACTTTCGCCCTCCTCCCCAAGACCTCCCCAGTGTTTGGTGGCATCTTACAAGTAAGATCAGACAAGCCCAGTGAAGGATTCATAAAACAAACATAACATGTCTTGTATAGCAGTATGAAGCCATTGAGTAAAAGCAGACGCATCAACAACATAAATGTGGCTGTTTGACAAAGTAAGATGGATTTTTCTCATTTCTGACCTGTTAGTTTTACCCGCCAAAAGATAAAGCATTGTAAAGCACCAAAAGAACTAGTGGACACAGCTGATCAAGAGAACGATAAAAGGACAGAGCAGGTAGAACCTTCCAGGTCATTGGCATACACAGAACTGCAAGTGGGAAAACTAGAGAATCGAGAATCTTTTCTCAAAACTGAGCTGAAGCTGTGACTAGCATTAAAGACTCCTCAGTATAAGTTTTTCTGTTTTAATGAGATCCAGCCTAATCTCAGCAAAACTTGGTTTGGTATTTTTTTTCTTAATGTAACTTTGATTCAAAGAAATTGGAAAAAACACTGTGGTTTCTAGAGTTATTTAGTCTAACCAAATGTGGACAGATCCTGCTGATAAAGGAATGATTTAACTGAAGTGAATTTCTATAATCAAAAATAAACTAGGCTAGAGAGCTCCAGAGCAGTTTGAATTAAAGAAAACTTTAAAAACAGCAATTATTTGTTGCAGCACAGTTAAATATTAATGCATCCTCTTTAAACTCCATCCAGTCAATCATTTAAAAAAATGACAAAACATGTGGTTAGAAGGGAAATACAATGTAACGTCTGGCTAACTTCCCCTCTCTGTTATATCTAAACACTGGAAAGGCCCAAATAATTCACACAGATGTGAGGACAGAACCCAAACTTCAGGAATACACAGAAAAGCCCAAGTTTAGTCCCTTCTTGTGCCGTCCTGCTGCAGCAAGTCACAAAGACAACTTTTTAATCCAGTTCCATGGTACAAAAAGACACAGCCACCTTTCCACCACCCCCCAAGAATCACAGGAGAAGTAAACCAAAGCAAAAATAAAAACCAACAAACCTCTCTCAGCATGCTCATGAAGCCTCTCCTCACAGCTCAGCTCCCACACCACACTGCTGGCTGCAGTTGCTCACAGCTGAAAGCTGTGAAACGAGATGGGGAACACCTGGTCCCCCCTCCCCAGCTGAAACCTCTCCAGCCTTACCCAAAAGGTGCCCCACAGGGCATTGGTTGCTGTCCTGTAAACATTTTAGATGCTCTTTGCATGTTCAGACTAAGGCATTTTCCCCCTTTCCTAACCCAAACCTCCAAGTTCTGGGAGTTAGGCATGCCCAACAGTGGCACAGATTGAGCAAAAGTGTTAAGCAGGTCAGTGCAAGAGGGTAGTCTTCCAGTATTACCTGACAGGAGGTATCACATCACTCTTACAGTCCAGAAACCCCAAGAGTTTCTTAGAGCTGTTTGTTTGTAATTTGGTCAGCCTACTTCAGCTGCCCGGTTACATCACGTTCGCAGGAGAAAATATCTTCAAAGCATTCCTTACCCTGTGAGCTATTTGGCAAAAGGAGAATGATGACAACTCTTCCTCCTCTAGCTCATCTGAGAAACCCTCTGTTTCCTTTGCTCTTTAGATGTTCTGACAGAAAAAAAAAAAAGAATCGCTCCAAACTTCTCTTCTTTCACCTGCAAAATCAGGGTAAAATCTAAAGTCTATGAAGTCATTAACAAGACAATTTCAAATACATGTTTTCACATATCTAATATAACATCTTCTAAATACATATATTGCACAGATTACCCTATACTTTCCCAGTTTGCATGTGCAGGATCATGTGTCTCAGCAATGCTCCCACTAACTGCCACTACCCCAGAAGAAATCCTTCCACAAATGCAGCAGCCAGCTTGTCCTTCCACAGGCAAGTCAGAGGAAAGCCAGCAGCTGTGCCATGAGCTTTTTACTACCCCATCCATCTCTCACTTTCAGCAAATTCCTGTTGTCTCTGTACGTACTTCTGAGAGGCACATGTACGCAGCAGGTACCTCAAGCCAACTCAGAGGTCACCCTTTTTCCTTATCCAAGAAAGACACTTCAATTCTAGTCTTCCATCTGTCTTTGGCCACTGGGACAAGCTTAAATTGTCTTCTACAAAGCATACAGCAGTGTGCCTGCACCAAATAGCCAGGGATGCATCCGGGCTGGTGACTACAGTAACAACATAACAGGATTTTTACCTCCATCCGCTACCTTCAGCAGTATTGTCCTCACAGAAACCACTGCCTAACTCGTCATTCGCTGTCTCACCAAATGAAAAGGGAAAACTTTTCCCTGATGTACATCTCTGACTAACATTGCAGTAGCATCTCCAGGACTCAAACAGACGCTCTAGAAGAAAGGAAAATATTATTTAAAAGTGTGCAGAAATACAAAGCAATGCAAGAAGAAAGTAATAAATTAAAACTAAAGATGCCTGAAAGAGGTCAAGTGTTCCTCCATATGCAGTAAGAACCCTTGGACTAGAGCATTGAAACATCACCTGCAGTGCAGTGGGAAAATCTGTTCTATTTTTTCACAGACTAAAGTTTCTTGAGTCAGCCTATATATTCAGTTTTCCACAGCCATTTGCAAGCAATAAACATCCCCTTATCCTGAAGATTCTTCTGACATAAGAATTTCATTTCTTGAATCTCAGTTGACACCTAGGATGGATTTGCCTTCCAGATCACATTGAAATTGTGATTTCCTTCATTTGAAACAATATAAGGGTAAAACATTCTTCCCTAAATACCATTTCTGGAAAATTATAATTTTTTTTTCCAAAACAAACACTTGAGCAATACTCTCACATTAAGCAGTGAGGACTAGTTAGGTCCTTATAGATACACAGCTGCTCACTAAGAAAGGAGTAATTATCTTCTTTCCGTGTTTCTAATGTCATCTATCATCCTTAATGATTTTTCCCCAAACCATTTTTGTGCAGATGTTACCATTAATTATAAGTGTACTCCTAGCGTAGTTTCCCAGAATGCAAAGCCATTTAACTACAGGTCATTAATATTAACATAGGAGACTACATTGGTGTATAAAATTGGAGCTGATCTGAGCTGACTTTGGGCTTTCCATCATTTCAGTGACATTTTCCTGAAGCAGACAAAGGGGTGTTTTACATTAGCAGTAGGAGCTCCTGCTCTCTTTTGAGGAAAAAAAAAAAAGTAGCCTTCACGTAATGTTATGCTGTCTCAGCACAGACTCTTAACAGTGCATTTTGTGGAATGATTTATTCATTTATAATTGGATGTTGCAGTCAGTTGTAAATTTTTGACTGAAATCTTTATTGCGTTGATTATTATGAAAAAAATTATTTTAGGGATTTTAACTATTTTTTTTAATTAACTCAGAATTGTTTAAGCTATTTATTTTACACTCTTTTCAAATACCACAGCAAACATAAAACATCCTCAGATACAGATGTTTACACTTTTCCAATATGTAAAATCAGTCTTACAGTACAGTCCATGTAATACATAGACAATTTAATAATTTTTGCCTCATTCCTTCAATGTCCACAGTTTACATCTTACAGTAAGGCAGCTCTGTTGTTATTTCTTTCCATAATATGCATACATCTCCATAAATAAACACATTCATTCCTATCAGACGCAACAAAACAAAGACACATACCTCCATTTATGCCCAGTTTACCATATTTATTAGTTACAACTGACACAGCCACCATAATCCTAACATCTAGCAAATGCTTTGAACAAGATAAACCTCGTTCCTGGCCTACCTGCCCCAAGTCTTCAGATGAGTTTTCCTTTCTTTTAGTTAACTGTCATTTTCAATGTCAATTTTCTTAGTGTATACAGAAGCAAAAATGATTCTGTGTGGCTTGTCCAAAGAAGAACCTGCTAGCAATGAATATGAAGTATGTCTGGCAACAGTGCATGGAATGTAACAGATGTACAGAAATCCCACCTTGCTTAAACTGGGGGTTTGGTCACTCAGGACTCTCTCTGAAGCTTGAGACTGTGCCTTATTCCTTGGACTATAGTGCTGCCCAGCAGGAGCTTCTGATGTCAATGACAAAGCCAGAGGACAACCAAAGTTGAAGAACAGTTTCCAACATGACATACGAGTCTTCATTTCTCTATGTTATACATTCTTCCACGTGTATTTTAATAATGCAACAGGAGCAGGACTGTCACCCACTTTTGATCACAATAAAGGATTGGTTTGGGGTGAACTCAGGTAAAGATTCAGTATTAGTCCCAGGAAAGCCAGAATCTTTCAAGGTCTTAAAGTTCAAAAGAAAATTAGCACGAAGACAAGACAGCACAGTTTCTTACTGATGAGATTACTGATTATTTTACTCAACTTCTTTGAAAGGTCTACTAACAGATGAAAAGTACTGTCTCCCGGGTGACAAAGACTGCAGTAGGTCTGTTGGGATGTTCCATTAAGAGACATTAGACCAAGTCCCATGTCTCCCTTTTAAATTTGAGGCTTGTCAGCACCCAGATTTCTCTAGAAACCTTCACCTCGCCTTCTGTCTCTCTAGATTCCTATCACAGGTGAGCATTCCACAGCGTTCTCCTTTTATGACCCTCAGCAAATTTGTAGCTTCACTATCCTAAGTTATACAGTGATATAAATATGTATTTGACTAGATATTTCATGGCATAGTGTTTTCCACCTGCTTCTGAAACACCAGATGTGCAATAATGCCAGAGACAAGACACTGGATAAGGTAAACCTGATTCCCTAAGAGGGAACTGTCTTAGGTACATCACTAGTCATGCTTTCTGTTACTGTGTCTTTTCAGGAAAAATACTGCCAGTCTTCCCAAACCCTTCATCATCTAAGTGTCTGATTATTATATTGCACCTAGATGAAAATACTTCATTTCATAGGTTTTGTTGTGGTGCAAAATACTTGAGATTTTCTTACACTCCTTAGCCTAATTCTTTTAATAAAAATCTTTACTTGTGTTGTCTCTTTCAAATATTCTATTTGCATACCATTATATCATAGTTTGAGTTTAAAATAATGGGATAATAACCGTTTGTTCCTCAACCTATGGTATGGCAGATGTCAAACCAGGTGAAGCAGGACCTATTAACAAGTGTTCAGCTCCCCTCCACACCATCCTAGCCTGTCCAAAACCTAGTAGGCTGTAACAGAATATTATCTGTACAGACTGATTGTAGAGCTGGTATCCCAAGAGTCATATGCAGAAAAAGAATTTTCTAGTGACAAGCAATAGCCAAGAAAGCAAATGAGCACATGGCAGAGATGTGAAGCACACCTGATACTATGGACTCAAAAGGAAATTCGTAACAATTGGATTCTTGGGACTAAGGAGACCACCAGGTCAGATGTCGTAAAACCATTTTTTCCACAACTTGGACTGTGAAAGGCTCTGTGGCAAAAATTCTTCTGCCTCACAAATCACTGAGGAATACAGGACCTACTTGGGTTCCTGTCACTACAAGAGCCTCAAATATTGCTCTTTTCTGCATTGAGTTAATCTCCTGCTCAGTCTGAAATGCTTTATACTAAGTGTTTGGTCTTGAAAAGGGATATTTGGGTGAGTACATCTCCCACGATAAACTGGATTTATGTCAAAATATTCTAAAATTTTCTTCTGAGTTGGGAACCTTCTGAAATCCAAGCTACCCAATATGAATCCATGAGGCTATATGGAGCACTAAGTCTCCTCATCTTCCTCTTTCCAGGTTGCTGCCAAATTGTGGTTCTACCTTTATTCAGCCATAGTATGTGCCCAGAATTCTTGTTGTTCTGAGATGGCAGAGATCCATATAAACAGCTTGAGGTACTATTGCAGCAGGTAGTAATAAGAAAGGATCGTGGTCACCAGTTATTCAGAAGAATGGGCTAATCTGGGAATGCAGCCTATTTGCCAGCACTTGCCCTGAATATATCCTATCTGAATGCTCTAGGTTAACTTATGTTGAAATAATATACATAATATCACCGAGTTAAAAATGAAGCTGTCTTGATAAAACCCCGCTAGCTTAAAATAAAAACAAATGAACTAATGGACTTGCATTCCTGGACTGTTTAACATTGGAACGATTTCTGTGCAATCGTTTTCTTAGATAGGATGGATGCTTTCCACTTCCTCAAAAACCCTGACAGCTTAATGGTTTAAGCATTATTCATTCCCTTCTGTATCGGGCTGGTAACAGCCTCGGAATGTGAGATCTATTAAGATACTCAAAAAAATCCTGGATTTTGCTTTGTTTGAACTCTTCATTATGTATTCATTTGGGCTGAATAATATCCATGATATGCTTGGAGATTTTGCTGTGGAAAATCCCTTCAATAAAGATCAACATCTGAGATCTTAAAATATGCAGAATTTTTTTTGCAGTCCCCAGCGTACAGAAAGCCTTGAATGCTTACCAAAGAGGGTGATGCATGTCTATCCCATCTCCTAAAAACAATTCCTCTTTCAGATTTACAGTCACTAAGAACACAGAGCAATTTTGATCAAAGCAGCAGCAGCTGTAAGGGAAAAGTGTTCATTTCTGATTGCCTCATCTGGACTAGAAGTGGGTAATATTGTAATTTTATTACACCAGATGCAGTGAAAGGCTTTATTTCATTTACTCTGGAGAACAGAGGAATTTGTCACATAGAGAAAAGGAAAATAACCTTGTTCTTGCAGCCACCATCCAGGCATGACGGTTATTGACTGAGTCCACAGAAGAAGCTGGAGTATATGATGACTATTTACTAACTTTCTTCTGCGTCACTGTCCTAAAAGAGCTGGTATTCTTTTACGCTCCAGAGACATCTTCTGTTGAAAAGTTATTTTTGTTTGGTATTTATTGAAAAGCACTTGTTTTGGGAATGTCTGCTTCTGAGGTTCGTGGCAGGCTTGAAGTTTCAATGCCACACCATAGCATACTATTTGTTCCTTGGTACAGGCTTTATATTTAAGTTGGAATTTATTAACACTTATTCTTAGAACCTTTGGTATGCTGAAGCCATTCTCGACTGGTGATGTACACTAAGAACAAACAGTGGCCACAGATGTTTGGGTTTGGGTTTTTTTTACTCCGTACCCTTTCAGAGATAGTACATATATCACGTCATTTATTTGTTTGAATTTAGTTTTGAGGGTTGTATATTCTGTAATTGTATTTACAACATTAACTCAATATTATGGTTCTGGGTGAAGTCCTTTTTGAGGAGGAGATTTGAGCATAGTTAAAAGATATGATCCATCCATGACCCATTTTTTTGACAAATAGATTATAAATGCCACTGTTTCTGACATGTTAACATATCATGACTTCTCAGGACAAGGGGCAATATCTATACAGAGTGGAAAGCAGGGGATAATCAAGCCTGTACTTATCAATGAAGGATGTGTGGGCAAAAGTATTAAGTGTGTTTTCTAGAATACAGAAAAGGAAAAGCAAAAGTTATAAATTCTTTTTTTTCCCCTAAAAGCAGAATGATAAGTAATAACTTGTTTCCAATGGACTGGCAGGTCCATTAACATATATTTGGCCCACAACGCACCCAGGAAATTAAGATCCAGATCATGTCACTTCAAGTAGACTGTCCAATGTCATGATACCAGGTTGCTCCCATTCCAAGTCACAAGAAAGTACACGGCAGGCAAGTACTTCAAAGTTAGACATAAAAATATAGCTGTGTGTCTCCAGCCTAGAAGTACACAGACCAGAAGTGCCAGACAATAGACATCCTTCTGGAAAAAAAAGAAAAGACTATGAAGATGAGTGTGTAATGGCCATAAATGGCTCTCACGCAGAAGTAATGATGCAATGTCAGGAGAAAAGAAGATTTTGACAGACAGGCAATCTAGCAGTTGGACACTTGCCTTAGTTCAACTCTGTCACCCATCAGCAGAAGTTCTCTTAGTACTCAGGATGTTTCCAGGACATGTTTCTCCTGTTTTCTGGTGTCGTGACTATGGGACTAGAAACCAGCACTAGTGATACAAATCACACGTAAACCACCCTCATACAGACACTCACAAAACATGGTTAGGTGTAATTCTTTCCGACACTCTCTTTATATCTCAATTTGCAAGAACAACCCTGCCTCAAGGCACTACTTATGGTATAGCTGGAATCCCACTTGTTATTATGGCTAATGACATAGGAGCCACTTCACCTTTGGTATCTTCATAGCACTTACAATCTTCCCAGTTTATTTAGTTTCCAAGGCCACAGAGGCAAACTATGATTACAGGAGCTTCATAAGTACTCGGACAGGAGGGATGTTTGATGGCCCCATGATGATCTAATATCACCTGAAATCCCATCCTGTCAGTGTTTTCGTCGTTGACCCTGCTTGAAAGTTTTATTTTTAGACCCAGAAAGATAGATTGCATCCTCTTCACCCTTTTTCATTCAAATTTCTAATTTCATTCTCCTACAGTGTCTCTATTATTATACTATTTACTCTTTACCGATAGTTACTATTTGAAAGAAACAGAACATCTTTATAGAAAGATGAGAGGGATTACCGAAAGCACTGGGAGGCACTGGCTGCTAGTTCAGATAACAGAAAAGTAAAAAAAACCCAGCTTCTGGAATATCCATCCATGGTGCAGTGTCCCGTGCCTGAAGAACTACGTTTACCTTCTCCATTAACTGCACAGACAGTGAAGGTCTATCAGGTGTGCATTATTAATGCTTCAAATCATACATTAGGCCCTAAACATCAGAGTTGCCTAACTCTGTTTTAGTTGCTAGAGTAGGTTGTATAAAATCGCTGCCAAAATCGCAGTGTTCTGTTAAATAGGGTAAAACGAAGTCATGCTTTTGGTAGATTAAACTGAAAAGTCAGCAACATGTTCTTACCTGAAATTATTGTGTACTTGGCACAGGAGAACTGAAAACTTTTCCTGAAAAAAGATAAAAAGCATTAAAAAAATCAGTCTGTAATTCAGTAACACTTTCGGCTTTCGTGTAAATAGCACTGGCTGTTTCTGCTTGTCCATAAGCTAGTTATTTTTTCGTGCTGATTTCATTCACATTGGTATAAAATTTTGTTATATTTGAATGCATTTGTGAGGTATGCAGTTCCCAATTCTGGAAAGTGCTTCCTACTAAGAATAGGATGTTAAGAACAGTAATCGCATCCTTTCCTGGATCATAGCCATTCCAAGGAAACTAATAATCGTCCTTATACCCAACCTAGCTTCACAGATCCCCAAACTTCTTTTATTATTATTATTATTTATTCTCCATTTCCCCTGTTTCATGGGCTATTACTCTGCTTTTAATCCCTGTGCATTAGAAGACGCTGATGTTACCAGGGCATCTTCCCCAGCTTACACAGAACCTGTGGTGCAAAACCTGGTGAATAAACAGTGTATTTCGAGGATTTTCCATGACACCTGCTGCAGAGGACGGCAATAGGCACTGTGGGAGCATCAAGCGGGCATTTGTCAAAGCTGAAATGCTACTTTCCTTTCTGAATGTAGGAATATCCATACAAGCATGGAGCTGGAAAAGATGACCTCCTGCTGTCCTGTCCAACTGAAATTATATTATCATTCTAGGAATAAACTGTCAAAGCAAAAGTATTCAAAGATGACAGTTTTCCCCCCCTAAGTGTCAGTGCTATAAAGCCTCTAAGCCTGCTCTAGATCTTAACTTCTAGTTCTTTGTTTATTTCCCTATACTATTGTGGCTAACGAAGATTTTGAAACCCGAATTTAGTAAACAATTGATGATACATGAGCCAAGAACAGATCAAATTTGGTATGTTCCACAGATTGCAGTTCTTGGAGACAAACTTCTGCTGAGTACCACTTATCCAAAACTGTGTTTCTGGAAAGAAAAACTTTAATATGAATCTCTGACTATGATGCCTCAGGCTGGTCTACCAGTTTCATGAGTGAACAGAGCACCTTCAAGAACAATAAATTTCTCATCTTTCCAGCTGAGACAACTGGAATTATTCCATGCTGAGGATGTATTTGGTTTCCACTTTCATTTCTGCTGAGTAACTGAATTAATCCGATGAAGAAGATACATTACAGAGTCAGAAAAATTGGTGGATGCCCATGTGGCTCGAAGAAACAGAGAAGTTAGCCTGAGCCTGTTGAAGCAGAGGAGCATCAGGGAGAAGGTAAGTCCAAACTAGTGAAGAGAAGAGGAGCAGTCCTTGCCTAGGAAGGACTCTGCTTGGAAGAGGCTCTCCCAGGGATGTGATGTGCAAGTTCCCACTTCTCTAATTAGCCATATCACCCAGTGAGAGCAAAGAAGTGAAAATGATTGACATTTGAGAGAATAAGCAGCAGACTGAGGCAGGATTTTCCAGTGGTTCTACAAGCAGCAGAAAGCAGCTGATGATAAATAGTTTTAAGCACTGGAAAAAAAAGTGGAAAAGGCAACTGTGGAATCATTTTGAATTTGTCAACTGATACGCTCATAATTCTTTAATCTATGGTCAGCAGGGTAGTGTCTGAGCACAAACACTGACTCACTGCCGTACCCTGTAGGCAAGGGTAATACAATAAGAGATGGTCACAATGTAAAAACAATTCCCACTCGGAGAGTCAGCATTCTGTCCTCTCACTTTGTGATCCTCTTCTGAGAATGGAAGAACCACGTACACCTTGTTTCAGTTCCCCACCCATGGATAAACTCCATTCTGTGAAAACATAAAAATGAAGATGAGTAACACAAACCTGCCCAGCAAATTTGCCTCCTATGCTATGCACGTAGAAGCTACTTCCACAGTTGCCTTGGAACAAGTTGTTTGTCCTTCCCTTTAGGCTATGAAGAAAATACCTATTTGGCTAATTTTTCTCCAGCCCCAAAAGATGCTTTGTCAATCCTCAGGGAGCGAGCAGCGGTGGCTCTGACTAATGATAGCAGACGTGAGGAACTAGTGGTCCTACCTGCTGGAGAGCTCTTCCAGCAAACCACTCAGGGCTACAGCAGATGCTAAAGCTTTACAGCCACATTAGTTCTCCGTCCAGCAGCAAGCTCATACAGCGTGTAGGTCTGGAGAACAACAGGGCACTGGTACATGAAGAGCGCACAGGATACAATAAAGGATGTCCAAAGTCCTGCTGCTGTGCTATTCAGCGCCACGCTCAGCCCAGCCTTCTGCAGACTCAGCAGTTTCACGGCCGCACACCAAGAGAAACACACTAAAGAAATGCAATTGTTGCTCAAGTTGCTTGCTTATTTTTCATTAATTTAATCAAGGAACTGAATTACCATGTACTGGTTTTCAGCACTGATGGT
The DNA here is from genome assembly GCA_013399365.1 of Pampusana beccarii. NCBI lineage: Eukaryota > Metazoa > Chordata > Aves > Columbiformes > Columbidae > Pampusana > Pampusana beccarii. The sequence goes on along the minus strand of VWYH01008006.1, from coordinate 888,017 downwards.
GTTTTATGTTTCTGAAAATGCCTTAAGCACTTGCAAAGTAAGCTTTTGGTAGATGAGCTGGGTTTATGCTGCCTTATACAACTTCACAACTAGAACATTTAAAAGCTTTACAAGATAGGAAGGTGAGAGAGTCTAAAAACACAGACCCTGCGTTACAGTCACTGGAAAACAAAGTGCACAATTTCTTAATGCTATTTGAGTTCTATTAGTTTCAGGTGGATTTGTGTCTTCTTCTTCACAATTCGCTTTCCATTGATACTCTAGCAAAAAGTTTAATGGCAGACACAGCCACCAAAACAAGGATTTCCAAAAAAGAAGTACAGAAAGCATGCCTAATGTATTTTAAAGTGGCAGTTCCAAATGTCAGGGCTGAAAAATTTATTTTAGAGTCTGTCTGAATACCACTAAAGTCTGTGGAGATCATGATGGAGTGTTTGAAGTCAAGCTATAGAAATATCATGATTTGTGCTACTGTTCATTTGCATCACAGTAACACTTAGGGGCCTCATTTGTGATCCACGGACTTTTTGGAGTAAGGTATCATACACAAAGAACAAAATCTGATCCCCATATTAATGTCAAATAATCTTCATTTGAAGTATATTTTGAATACTGACTACAAATTGCTTCCGAGTAAACTACAAGCCAAACTACTCTGCAGACACTGTTTGGTGAATAATGCTGAATAATGAATAAATTCTAGAAAATTGCTAGCAGAAAGGCACAGCACAGACCAGATAATTTTTTCCTCATGCTTTGTTCATCCATCTCTCCTCAGCAGGTACTTCTGGGGAAAGTTGCCATGGGTGGTGTTGATTTATTTGATTAATAAATGTCTGTTCACTTCCTAAGCAACCAGTGAAATAAATTCTCCCTGCAATAAAAGCATTTTCTGTATTATAGTAAATTAAATGGAGTCTTTCAATGCCTCAAACAGTAATATATTTTAGTAATCATGTTCGCATCACATAATTTTAGTGTAACTAGTTCCATCTTCAAATAATTTCTAAAATTAAATGAGATAGAAGAATAATGTGCTACAGCTGGTAAAAAAAATTATTCTCTTCCTCCCATACTAGGTCAGTACTTTCAGGGCTTGAAGCACGATACAGGGCAATACTCCGTATCAGCTAAGCATGATACAGAAGTCAAGCCATAAATCCAGTGCAATAGGATGTTTTAGCATCAAAAGCACTTCCAAGTTTATTGTGAACCACACTAAACTTTAGCAAAGTCACCTCAAAATCTTCCACTTTTAAGTGTTCTTTTAATAAAAATACAGTGGGATATCACAGATCGGAGATTAAATACACATCAACATTTTAAAACCAAAACATTCTAAAGAAGGAAAGTTGTATAGAAAATAATTTGTTACACATGTTTTACACATACAACACAAAAAGGGGTTTCTACAACAACATATGGAAAGTATCTGAATCATAAGACAATGACCTTCATAAATCACTCCAGGTTTCAACTTTAAATTATGTCTTGTTCACTCTCTCATGGGATATTCATTGCATCTCATACAAACTCATAGTTATGTGTACAGAGTATTCCTAGATTTATAGGGAATGATGTCATATCAACACATACAGGGTATGTAAAATGAAGAGTAAACACATTTTTACATGACCCTGACCAGATGAACCCACATACTCCACTCTATCACTTCCCGTTGCCTTAAGGGATTTTTTTTTCTTTGTACATGATTTATTAAACGGACTCACCAAAACTTTTGGTGATTCCTCTTTAGATTTTATTTATGTAGCAGCACACTGTGGGTGGCAACGGCCAAGAATAACGTAGGACAGAAACCCCATTTCCCTAACCCCAGGTACGTGAAGGCTTCAGGTTCATGCAAGCCAAAATACAATTGCCCATGAATAAAATGAGGATTTATGGGATTGAGATGAAAAGCATACTACAATTCAGTTAAGACAGTTGCTTGTGGCTAGTCTTACCTTTCCCTTCTGGTCACAGACATGCTTACTGCACAAATGTAGTCTATACTATTAGCCTTTTGTTTTGTCTTCAAAAGCTACAACTGGCCATATTCCTCTCCTAAAAATAATGTAAAAAGACAGCATATAACTATGTTTTTAGTAAATGTCTACCTGTTCATCTTGTTTGCATAGTGTCGAACGACCATCTCACACTAGCGCAACTATGCCCAGTGATTTTAGATAATGACAATGTAGCTTTAATTGCCTGTTCGGAATGCTCTATTTCTTCCCTAGAGCTTTCTTATACATAAAGATCATCAGAGAACTTGTAGTAATTTTAGTCAGCAATATAGCAATCAAGTTGTTGGAACTTAGAGAAATGAGGTGTCAATCTGCAGTACAGAGATTATTCTGGTTTCTAACCTGAGACCAGAGATTCTCATAAAATAGCACTTGTCCTCCCTTTCGAACCATATTCCCAGAAAAAGTTAAGAATATCAAATACCAGACAAAAAGAAAGCATGATATTCAGATTGAAATCAAGATATAGTTCAGATGCACAGTATATAGGCAAAGCACAGCCACACTGCAATAAAGACAAATCAATAAACCACAACTATCTAGTGCAGGTAGCTGTGAAGAGAAAGAAAATACTACCAGTGCTATTTCATAAGCAAGATAGAGTATTTTTTACTTTACTGCTGGTAGACAATTTTCCTCCAAGGGTGGCAGGATGCATCTCATATTTTCAGAAACACAGATCAGCTTTCTGGAAGTAACCAACAGAGCTTCAGCGGAAATGTTGTGCCCTCTCCCAACAGGAATACACAGGTGAGCGGACAAACACTACGAACAACTAGTGGATGCAAAACCAGCCACTTGGAAATGAAAATTCTTATTAATGCAGGTGTGTGTTAATGATGTTCTAAAGCATAGCTTTGAAACTCATGTTGCAGGTCTGCCTCTCTGTTTTTCTCTACGCAGAGCCAAGTTTAATCCCTTGGAAAACTCCCTTGCCCTCATTAAGCCATAGAGAACGAGGTAAGGAACAATTTTCCTCTTTTTAACCTAACACAGATACATTTTTCTATATATAATATCACTCAGTTAAATATATAAACTGATTAAATAGCAGAAATGTAGAAGCAGGATTTACATTGCTAAACGGTATATATATAAAAAAGATCATTTTTTAAAAATGCATTTAAGTTAATGGAACTACAAGATTCTTCTTTGAGATCCATCATGATAAAAATAAATAAATACAAAAATAAATAAGGTAGTTGTGCCTTTCTGATGTCTGTTTCCCTTCACTGAGACAAGTCACATGAACACCACCAAATTTATCCCTTCTCCTTGGAATGTCTCATTTGTATCCTTTACTGCTCGTGCCTGTGCCAGAACAATGGGATCGGGACTTTCCCCACCAGCTTCTGCACTGCAGTCATTAGGTTTCCTGAGCAAACTCACTTCCTCCCCTAATGTGAAGGGACGAGAAAAATTCCTGATTGTAACTACTAGTTAAAACCCTTTCCAACACACTATAGTAAGGCCATGCCAATAATTCCACAGTTGAAAGGTAAGAGTTTCCTTTAAACCATAATTCCAATATTCAATTCTTGTAACATAGGAAGGAAAGGAAAGGAAAGGAAAGGAAAGGAAAGGAAAGGAAAGGAAAGGAAAGGAAAGGAAAGGACAATATTCAGAGGATATTTATTGCAAAGTAATCAGACAATTTTTTAATTATGAAACAATGAAAAATCTGGAAGTTTGGAGATGGGGGGGGTGATGTTTGAAAATTATAGTCTTTCTCTCTTCCTTCTTTCCCCCCTACCACCCTCTTTTCAAAGGCTGAAGAACTTCAGAGATTACAAAATTTCTATGCAAACCAGTCCTCAACAAGCACAAAGGACTATTTTCAACAAAAAGAATGATTTGAATAGATGTGAAACAATCAGCACAGGGAACAAGAGCTTCCCTGACATAACTGACAAAAGTTACAGTCTTCACCATGCTTTACGTAGATTTCTCATATTTGTGTTCTACCCGTCTACACTTTATCTTCAAGGACATGTTTGCTTACAAAAACAATAGCGTGTTGGGTCTGTACAGCAGCAGGTCAACACCTGCATCACTTAAACGGCAGCAATTTGGATCTGCACCATATTTGAAAAAATACCGTTGCTTATGTATTTAGGGGCCTAAATTCAGGCAAGTGATCTGTTAACTTTTCATTACGCAAGTAAATCATAGCATATAACCACAAGCTCCACTTGTAAATCTGTCACACTTTTTTTTTTTTTCCCCCCAAGACTCAGAGATGGTTCAAGTGACCAAAACCACATTTACAGTGTGAAGTAGCCCAAGTTCTACAGCTTTCTCACAGACCGGCAGGGCAGTTACCACATGTCTGGAATTCTCTGCACAGTGGGTGTGATCAGAAGAATCTGGACCCATAGGTACAAACTCTTCTTTCCCAGTGAGTACCAACCACCACTGCCAACAACTTCAATGCCTCTACCAGCTAGGAAGGTCTGGTAGCGAGAATATTTCCTTAAACTATAGACACCCAGAAGTAAAACTGCTGTCCTATAGACCTGTTTCCTCTTCTGGACTGTCCAATGTCATGTGGTCTGTAGTGCTGAAGAGGAACCAATGACAAGTATCAGACAATCATCGGTCATTTGCTCAAAAAACTACCAAACAATTTTTCCTTTAAAAACAACAACCCAAAACTATCAGGGGAAAAATGTGAAAACTTAAAATGCCTTCACAGTCCACTGGTTCTCCTAAAACAAATGTGCAACACAAAATATCACGTTGCACATTCCAAAAATAACCTCCTTACTCTAATATTTCTATCCTGCCTCAGGCTATTGACAAGAACCCTCATAAAGCACCACTCACCAGCAGCATCTGGCAAGTTTTAAAGTTCTGTAATAAAAACAAGAAAGGGTTGATCAATTTACTTGACACTTCGAAATAAATCTAATTTAGCCAGGGATTAACAGCATAATTTTTAGGCCAAATAATTTGCCAGCAAGAGTTATACAGGAATAAATACTGACAAGTCAGATTTCTAATGAACTCCTGGTCTTAATTTTCATTTTACAGAAACTACCATATCTAAATAACACAGATTTCCTTGAGTGTCATAGAATCAAAAAGAGCTTTTTCTATGGGTGGGTGCTTTAGGGACCCTGGGTTCTAACCATGTGCTATCTATTTTTGGCTTTTTCTAAGCACAGGTTTTGCCAAAAAGTTAAAAGCCTCATTAATTAGGCATGAAACCTGCTCACAGAAGTTGCAGGCTTCACAGGTCATGCCAGCAAAGCTGGTAAACCTCTGTAAGGCCTACAATACTTTTTTTGCTCATGCTGGTTAGAAATTGGTGAGATCCTGAACACTATAAATGGTGTCTCATGGGGCACTGCCACTCTTTACAGCCTTTTGGAGAGCTGCCAGTCTCAGGTGAACTTCAGACGTAATGGAAGTCTCACTAAACCTAGAATTGCAAACTGTTCAGTCATTTCTACCATTTTAGTAAAGATAAAAGCTTTTCTTAATAAAAATGCTTACATAAAACTGAATTAAGGCTGGTGATACATTTTCCTTTAAAATACATATCCCTTAAGTGTCAGACAATTTGGAGATTTGTAGGTAAGCTCTTTATCTCTGATCCTGTAACTTCACTGTTCTTCTTTCTCAAACTGTTTATGCTCAAGAAGTGGGCCCATGCAAACCTCATGAGGTTCAACAAGGCCAAGTGCAAGGTCTTGCACCTGGCTCGGGGCAACCCTCAGTATTAATACAGGCTGAGGGATGAAGGGATTGAGAGCAGCCCTGCTGAGAAGGACTTGGGGGTACTGGTGGATGAAACATTGTTCATGAGCCAACAACGTGCGCTTGTGGCCCAGAAGGCCAATTGTATCTTGTGCTGCATCAAAAGGAGCGCGGCCAGCAGGTCAAGGGAGGTGGTTCTGCCCATCTACTCTGCTCTGGTGATGCTCTACCCAGAGTCCCGTGTCCAGCTCTGGAGCTCTCAGCACAGGAAAGACAAGGACCAGTTGGAGAGGATCAAGAGGAGGCCACAAAAATGATCAGAGGGCTGGAACACCTCTGCTATGAGGACAGGCTGAGAGAGTTGGTGCTGTTCAGCCTGGAGAAGAGAAGGTTCCAAGGAGACCTTATTGCGGCCTTTCAGTAATAAAAGGGGCCTATAAGAAAATGAGGACAGACTTTTTAGCAGGGCCTGTTGCGATAGGACAAGGGGTAATGGTTTTAAACTAAAAGAGGAGCAACCTGAAGTTGAAGATGTTCCTGCAGGGGGGTTGGACCAGATGACCTTTAAAAGTCCCTTCCAAACCAACTATTCTCTGATTCTATGTCAACTCTTTTTGCTATACAGACCCACAGCATCTGACTTTCACATTGGATTGCAGATCACTCTCCTTCGGTGCCTTCAAATATTGAAGGGAGTGTGATGTCTAAAGGCAGACTTTCTCCAGCAGAACAAGTATGGATGGGAACAGACTACAATTTGACATTGAACTCTCAGTTTGAAGACACAGGTTTCTGCTGAACTTCCTTAACTACAAGCATAAAGCATTGTCAAAGAGATGAAGAATAAATCTCTGCTTAGACTGCTTGGATGTCTTGATCTACATGTCAAGAGACTTCAGAGCCAATAAGAAAAAACATGCCAGAGTCAAACTGAAATGAAACTGGCTACATTACTTGTGTAGCTTTTACATTTCTCTCTGGCCGTCTTTGCTGCTGATTGCTACCATTTGGTTTCAGCTGCCTTGGGCACTGCTCCATCCAGTTCAAAATTAATTCTCGCAGTGGCCAAAAAACTTAGGAGACTTCTTCGGTAGTGGGGTCCCCAGCCTGTTTTGAGAGATCCAATAGGCTCAGATCAGCATCTGCACTTTTTACTGCTATCCAAACTAGAACAAACCTTTGAATATTTTGAGATTCACACATCACCGCTATACTATTATTTCTTAGACACTCAGTGTTGTAAGTAGAAATTAAACAAGCTTTGTAACCTATACCCTCGAAACACACAACATAAAGTACAATGTAGGGAATACAGATGCACTCACTTTAGTTCTACAGGTCTACACATTTTTGTCGGATTTTATGAACTCCAATTACATTGAAATACCTTTTCTCTCGTTCATGGTCAGAAGTCTTCCCCCTGTGTGCATTTGTTTCTGTAGTACACTGCACCCAGGGGACAGAACGAGGATGACTGTCCCAAGAGCTCATATCACACTGCAAACAGTTTTATGGAAACAGAGTGACCCCCTAGCCTAGTAGTAACACACCATTTACCTGAGGTTTCTCAGCTGTAAAGACTAAATCCAAAAACATCCAACAACAATCTTTTCATTTTCTACTATTTTCCCACACTGAGAACAACTTTCTGGTTGACATGTGGGACACGATACTAGGCAGTTTCAGCAAGGAACGTTACACACATAAACACAAAGCAAAATGTCATGAGTAAGTAGGACATGGATCTTGATCTGGTGTGGGGAAAGCACAGCTGGATACCCATCAGGTTACTCTTGTCTCAAAACCAGAACAAGAACCCAGCAGGGAGTAGAGCTATTAACTCCCTAAGCCGATCGTGTTGTCTTTCACCTACTAACCACCACACTTCTACCTTGGCTTTTGAGAATAAGGCCAGAGCAAGAAAAAAAGAGTTCCAGCTAGTTAGGAAACTCACCAGCACTGAAACAGGTTGGCTTAAAGCACAGAAGGCTGGTCATCACCCAAAAGCCCTAAAATTGTCCTCCCACCATCTTCCTTCTTGCACGCGGAAGCAAGGTGCACCAGGAACCAACAGAGGTCATAGTTTGTCCCATTCTCTGCTGTTGATGGGACAGTTGTGGAGCGATGTGGGTAGCAAGCCTGGGAACCATGCACATGTGGCTGAGTCAGAGACCTCTCAAAAGCTTGTTGTCACACCGCAGGCAGGTAGAGAGCAGCCAGTACATAGCATGGGCCTGATGAACATTTTTGAAGTAGAACAGCAGTTTAAAAAGGGATGTGGGGAGCTCTTTTGGAATAGGGATTTTTTTTGTGATTTTGGTGTGTTAATGTTTTTTAAAATGACACTTCATATATGGAAGCAATAATTTCCTATTCTTGTATTAAGAAAAATGGTCCAGATCTGTTGACTTAAAAGCAGCAGGATCAGTTTACACTGACCAAGAATTACTTAAATCTGTTTGTATTAAAATTGTAATAGATTGAGCTACAGATTTCCTCATTTTTCCTGTGATCTTGTTCTAATTGCTCACTGATTGCTAATTTAAAGTGTTACCAGTCTGGGTTTTGTTACTCTCTTTCCAGTTCCAACCAACATGATAAAAGCCAACTGCAGTTGAGAAGAATATTTTTACAGTAAGTAAATGCAAAAGGCTCTGAAAGGCTCTAAAAAAAGCCTTTATAAAAAGTGAGGTAGACATTTCTTTATCATTTAAAGTACTCATGGCTCAGAAGTTGACATATTTTTACGTGTTACCTTATTGGATCAGACATGGAAGCTATTGTTAAAGAAAGTGGAAGCAGATTGTGGAAAAGAATGTCATAACTGCAGACAAAAAAACACATTTCACTCTCACTGAAGTTTGTGGTAGTGATCGGTCTGACCCTAGGGTGTTGCACGTACAGTAAAAGTGGACTGAAAGTAACTGAGACTGGTTTATACCTAAAAAAAAAATGAGGACATCTTCACTGGACCAGAAAAAATAAAGAACGAGGAGAATGAACCTTATTGTGAAGGGAACATAACGCAATTATCATCACCTTACACTAACTTCATCCAGATTTCACAAGTCAATATCTTGTATTGATTTTTCAGCAAAATTAAATGTACAATGAATAAAACCAAATATTTCGAGGCACTTCTATTATTTAATAGATCTATACATTAACAGCATCTGAAAAAAAGACTATTTCTCATTGCAATTCATCTTATGAAAGCAAAATTCAACAATTTATAGGCTCAGCATAGCTTTTTCTCAACTTCTTATATGATCAATGATAATAAGAATAATAAAGCTTACCCTCATTTTCTTTTGCTCCTCCAAAATAAGTGAAAGCATTACATTAGCCTCCTCCTGAACTCTGTAGCTGGTGAAAAAAACCCCAGGAGACATCTCTAAAATTTCATCCTTTACAACTGGTGCAGCAATAGTACTTTTGTGGTTGTAATAAATTGTTTTGACTGAGACAGTTTTAATAAGAATAGATCTCCTTCCAATTTTATTGTGGTTAGTGTAAAGAAAAACTCTCTCATTCTATACAAATTAGGTTTCTAAAATGAAGAAACTCAAGGCTCCATACAGAAATGAAGGCATGTTCCTCCATATAGTCACAAGATAAAAGTTTTGGAAGAATATCCAAATAAAACTGGAAACATCTATTTCTAAAGGAAATTTATAGATACAAATGAATCTGCACCATCTGAATTAGTTATGCATTCTGTATGATCTGTGTCTAATTTAAAACATAAAAAGCACTAGTACTTCAACTCAGCTTTTTTTTCTATTCCATTTAAAGTAATGTCCTGCTCAACTAGTCTGAAATTCAGCAGGAGCAAATAATGGAGACTTGTTAATGATTTCTAAGACATACCTGGCAAAAAAGCTTTAAAAAATAAATTTAAAAAATAAAAAAATCACAGCAAAAATCATTGTCGGAGGTAGATGTAGGAATTCTTCTTGTTTGTTTCAGAAAGCTGTGGTTCATACTAAATCTCCTTCACTAAAAGATTTGTCCCTTTCCCCCTCTTCTGGGTAAAACACTCATTAGAACCAATAGTTTTTTCACAATATGTACTTACATTAAAAAAAAATTCCTTTCACAAAATGCAGGAAAAAGTGACAAACTGTTTCCAATTTTGCCTCCTTCAGTGTGTAAGCAGACTGTAAAAGACATGGCACGGACTTGATTGCCTGAAAACGAGAAAAAAAATCAGGTTCTTTATGTGTCTCACATTGGGAACTTGTAGACTCTTTCAGCAAGACATTCAAAATCGCTAGTCACTTTGGCAAATCAATGAGCCCCTCCAGAGTAAAACCAGTAAGACAAGCCAGTGCAACTGCAATCAAACTGAGACATGACCGTTCTTTTCGAGTTGCAAGCTTTCCATCCAAGTTCCTAAGTGGGATTTTTTTATGAGGATGGACACAATAATTTTTTCATTATTGGACTGCATCAACCTGACAAACACTCCATGGTGCCTACATAGCCAGGTATTTATCTACAGTATAATGATATAGAAATGATAAATCTGTCCCTCTGTGTTCTAAGAGACACAGCAGATTCACTCACAGGAAGAAAACAATAAATGAAAATAACTTTGGGCGTTTGAATGTGTTTTTTTTAATGTTTAATTAACAGGGATACTACTTCTTATTTACATACATATATCCAGAAAAATTAAAAAACCACTAAGCAGGTCACCTTGTCATAGGAGGAGATCAGGTTGGTCAAACAGGACCTGCCTTTCATAAACCCATGTTGAGTGGGCCTGATTGCCTGGCTGTCATAGACTCTGTTTATTATCCAAGCCAACAAAAACAGTAAGTAAACTTTATGACTTCCAATATGAAAACAAAAACTGCCACTATAAGCCTTGTAAATAGCATTAGCAACAGCTGGTACATCTCATTCACTAAAGAATTACAGGTTTCCACATTTCTTTTTTCCTCCTGTACACATAGAACAACTGTTTTCTTAGTCCTTAAATAATTTAACCTTGAACTAGATTAAAGCATCACTAATGGGAGAGCAATAAGACCCCTGAAAATAACACAGCGTGCAATGTCATTTGTCCCATTTGAGAAAAAAATGGCCACTGTTTCTGCAAACGTTATTTCATATCCATTTGTGAAACAGAAAGCAGGTTACCTGAGTATCTCAAGCATATTTCTGTTATGACATTTGGGTAATGAATAAAATAAAACTTTAATGTCGCAGCACACAGGGTATGAAAAAAACAGGCAGCTTTTCCCTGTATCTCCAGCTCAGCAACAGCTTTATGGATTGGCTCTTCTCAAATCAAAGGTGATTTTTGCACAAGTACGTTCTGCCTTAAAGACTAAGCCATAATGAGGCACAGATCACAGCATCACCCATGGTTAGGAGTTGCCTGCACTACAACTGTTGAATACAGCTGAATTGCAAGGGAACAGCTACCAAAAGGAAATAAAGATGCTTCTGCAAGCAGGTATCAGCAAGCTCTTTTAAGAAGTGAGATCTTCCTGAGAAATAGTCACGACAGAGATGATGACTAAGAGGAAAACTCATGTATCATGTGACACCACAGAAAGTGCCACACTTAGAACCCCCCTTCTGCCATCCACCATTTGCTTCCATTTTCACCGGTGGTCTAGAATATGAAACAAAATAATTCACAATGATGACTTCTCATCCATCTTGTTGACAACGGCTGTAAGGAAGGGGACCTATCACATTACATCTGCCCTCCATGCAAAAGACTAATAAAGATAAAGAAGAAAAAACAATTGCACTACTCTACAAAACATACTTTTATAGTTTTCTACAAAGGCAAATATGGGAGAATAAATGCATACGCTAGCTATACAATGCACGAGCTCGTTTGCAGTGCATTAGAGAAAATATGCCCAGCAGCATATTGTTTGGACATATGGGCCACATTTACTTTTTGGCTGCTTATCATTAAATGCCAAACATGGGCATGCAGAATAACATTTGCTGCTTTTATTCTTCATCTAATGAAAACCATTTCCTATAGGTACTTAAAATATAAGGATCTTAAGGAACACAAAAGGTTTCTCCTACTGCAGGATTTTCTTTTAAATTTTATTTTTTCCCTAAAAGGCCCGATTTCTGACATCAAGAGAGCAACAGAAAAAAGAACAGAGGCTTCATTTCGGATTAAAGATGTACCAACTAAAGAACATCCTATGTAACAAATGATAAATTGTCTGGGATTTAACAAAGACAGCCCTATTTTCTAGATGAACTTTCAGTCTCTAGAGCAGACAGATTTTGCAACATAAAGTGGAAAATGTCAGTGGGTTGCAGATCATACGCACTATTTGGCATCATTTTTTCCAGCCTATGGCCTGACTTGTGTCAGGATATGCCATTATGTCAGTGCATTCAAACAGGATAAGAGGCAATTCTTGCCATTTTTCAGCTTCTCTGATACTCTCTTTTAAGCCTGTTACCTTTTAATTTCATTATCTGTGAACAGAAATATGTTCATATAATTCTGGTGGTCTTCCAAAGAATACACCCAGTGCTTTCAATATGTAGCACAGATTACGAAGACAGTCAAATGAACAGCAACGATGGTTCCTGTTTGTTCCTGCCTGGATGAAGGAAGCAGGAGTGACTGCAGTCCAGCTCTTCATTTTACATATGTTTCTTCTTGTTGGCTCAGTTTCTGACATTTAAGGAGAATTATTAATTTTTTTTACCATGCCTTAATTTACAGAACAGGCCATTTATGACAGTTTTCTACATATTACAATGAACCCATGTTGGTAAACATATTTATTGTAAGAACTTCAGAATGAAATGGTTATACTATGTAAGACTTTCTTCTTCAAAGCACAAGCCTTTACTACTCCAGCTAATGGAGAATCCCCGTAGCCTCTGACAGCTACACAGTTAGAACAGCATCCAGCCATAATCTCCTCCTGTTTAATAGGATTTCAGTCTCAAATATCAGTGATGCTGTGCCTTTATGGACATGATAAAATAGATTTAATTAGCCATATAAGAAAACTTTGGGGGTTTTGCTCAACATAAAAAATAACCTCCAAGACTGTCTCAGGGCATTTAATAAGGATCTAAGCAATTAAGTTTAGATATTTAGTGCAGGAAGATCCTGTATTTTCTTTAGATTCATTTGCATCTTCTTTCCAACTGACTTTAGTCAAATTACAACATCAAACTTTTTATCACTCAGACCCCACCTGATATTTCTAAGAAAAGCACTATCGGGTTAGTTGGCTGTGACCTACATTTAGTAAACCCATTTTGTACTTAATTCCATACTCCACCTGCCTTCAAACTATTCTTTCCTTTGGAATTTGTTCCAAAGTCTTGAATAGTATTGCAATAAAGCTCATAATCATCTCAAGTTTCCTTTCTGCCCGGCCTTAAACATGCATACTATCTGAGATATTCTTGAGGGAGAACCAGACTAGACAGACATGCTAAAAATACTTAGTATTGTGCCTATAGTTTGAGAGTCATAGAATCATAGAATTATTTTGGTTGGAAGAGACCCTCAGGATCATCAAGTCCAACCATAATCCAACCAAACTCCAGCACTAAACCACGTCCCTAAGAACCTCATCTAAACGCCTTTTAAACCCCTCCAGTGCTGGTGACTCCACCACTGCCCTGGGCAGCCTGTTCCAATGCCTGACAACACTTTCCAGGAAGAATTTTTTTCCTAATATCCAATCTAAACCTCCTCTGGCGCAACTCGAGGCCATCTCCTCTTGTCCTATCACTTGTTACTTGAGAGAAGAGACCAACACCCTCTATGTTTTTAACATAAACTTTTTCAGAACTCTGTGAAACATATAATCTAATTCTCCTCTTGGTTCATTAATATCTGAGTTTCACTTTTCTTTAATTATTGGAGCTTCTATATCCTCAATTCTATTTTCTTTCTTGCTTTTATCCCTTTGTTTCACATGAATTTTGATGCAACCTAAGAAAAGTATACTCTTGGGAAATTCGCCCATACTATCTGTTAAACTTCTCCTCTACCTCCTTTGCACAGATATGCAGATGTTGGGAAACTTATGATGCTGGTAGAATGTAAGAGCAGACATATGGGGTCACATCAACAGTTCACTGAGCCCTGTACCCTTTCTCCAAAAGTGGTCAGATCCATTTTGAGAGAACAGCACAAGAACACAGCAAGCAGCTGAAGACATTGTTCCAGAGTATTCTTTGAGCTGCTAACATCCTTCAACTTGAGAAACTTCACAGGCAGTGTCTTTATAGTATGTTAAATTACTGTTTGCAGTAAATGACTCACTGACCCTGTTGATCAAAATGATAATCCGCTTTGTGACCACGCCAAGAGAAATGTTGTCCTGTATAACTTGCATGGTACAGACTTCACAGGCTTGGATTTGATGTAGCTTCTTCCATATTAAGAGGGTAAAGTTCCTCTCAGGCACATAAGCACCAACCTAAATGACATCCTAAGCAAGTCTCTATCACTGTAATCAGAAGTTTTCCAGGAAGAAGAAGAAAAATAAAAGCCAGAATTACATAAAGTAGCACAGCGGATAAGAATGTTTTATGTCTCCATTTTATATTTCATAGTCTATTTGTCTTTGAACTTGCTAACAACAACAAAGAAAAAATCTAAGATTATATTGATCTGGGATATAGTCTGAACTTCATTAACAACAGAGAAATGATTTACAAAAGACGTAGCAGGGTTGTAAATTATGAAATAAATACAGAAGCAGGGAGAGGGATGGAAGCCAACATCATACAGTTGGAGAAAAAATAACTGGAAGAAGAACATATTGTCAAAGACAGTTACTGTTATTATGCATTGATATTGCAACAGTGCCTGGAAGACCTGCTGAGAACACAACCCTACTGTTTCAGGAGTTGTGTAAAAACGAGAACAAAACCAAACCAAAACAAGCAAACAAAACCAGCAGCCCGCATCCAGTCCCCAAAGACTTCTTTCTATGATAGCAAATCAGGAAAGCATGGCTTAAAGTTACATCATGTCATGGACCAAAGAGGTGGTCCTCCACTGTTAATTATGTATGAAGTCACAGCTGTTAACCATGCACACTTACACTGTGCCCTTCACAGTTACACTACTAGAAAAATATAATTAAATGGGAAAGAAACGCAAAAATGAGAATTGCAAATAATTTGGGGCTAATTCATACTGAAAAATTCAGAGTGCTAAACATTAAGAGTAGAGTATGATTAAAAGGTCTCTTCGAACATTGACAGTGAAAACTTGGAAATTTGAATGGAAATAAATTTCAGAAGTAGTTTTGAAAGGCAGAGAGAAAACAGTTAATGTATTCTTCATGTGAACAGACTGTCACCCTCAAGGCCAAACCTCTACAGTACTAGGATGTCACAAAGCCATTAGGTTGTTTCTCCTTGAGTAACAAGATCAACTGCTTCATATCCAAGAGCAGGAAATTATAACTGCTTTAGCAGATAGGTAGCAATTGCTCATATGACTTCATCATTGAAACAAAAACAAAGAAAAAAAAACCCAACACTAAAATGTTACAGAATCTGCCTTAACTCTGCATGACATCAAGCAAAAATTAGCTTATGTTAATAGAAAATTGCATTTTTCAACCCATACTGTAGATCCCTTCCAGTATATTTATGTATGTTAAAGCAGATAGTGAGAAGCTTTGCTATTAGCTGTCTATTACACAAATGACACAGTATCATTTAATGCTTAAGTAGCTTTGACTCACTTCGCAACGTGGTATTTGGGTTTGGAATTTTGCTGATCATAGGTTTGAAAACTGATTTAAAGAGAGATGTTTCTCTTGAGTTTTACTGCTGTGGCAGTTTTCACCCCTTTTAAGCTAGGTCTTAGTTATTCCTGCCAAAACGCGCAGTTACGTGATAACTAGGCAGAATCTGACTGAGACTTGTATCCTCAGTACGAACTTCCCAAGCGGCTATCACAAATAGGCACTGGAGAACAATTAAACCAACAACATTGCAGCGAGTGGAAAGCTTGCTTATCTTGTACTTGTCAGCATGTATATAATACAGCTTTCCTCTCTGCCAGGAGCCCCTAAAGCTCTGCAAAATTGGAACCTCCTGCTTCAGCTGATTGTTTGGCAAATTATTCTTGTGCTACAGCTGAGTGCACTTTTTTTTTTTTGCCATGAACTATTTTTACAATATTTTTAAAACACAAACCACTGACATAGAATTTCTTAAACATGCAATTTTCGTGCACTGTTGGCTAGTTTTGTGTCTTTATGCAAAGTCCATTCCAACAAAAAGCGCACTGTTTACTCCAACAGTTTGGATGTGGACTGAATGAAAATATTTATATTCTGAATCACCAAACATTCAAAACACTTCAGTGAGGTCCATCTGCTGCTATAATCTTTCATGAATATTATGAATTATCCAAAAGAAGCTGCCACACTATTGCAGGCCAGTTTTTTAAAGGAAAAGCTGTTAGAACCGACTCTAAAGTCAGCATCGGAAGACAGAGGAAGAGATTTTTAAATGTTGAATTTAATCACAAAAAATGTCACATCCTCTGATCTTCACTCAAAGAAACTTCAGTGGAAGCTTTGCCTGAGAAAGCAGTTCAGGATTTGGTTTATTATTGGTTTTAGGATCCATATAAAATTAAAAACTAGTGGGGATTATCTGCCTTGTCTCAAACACTGACAACATTATTTACGGCTTTCTGGGGCTGCAGACAGTCAACTTTCTGAACAGCTTTTTAATATCTGATAAACTTTCCGATTCTTAAATGGTATCTGCTTTTCATGCCTTTTATTAATACTATAAATTAGCGATTATTAGGCAAACAGATTAGAAAGCAAAGTATCTGGCATCTATTCTGACCTTCAGCTGTTTGTTGTGTATCATCAGTAAATCATGTCTTTTCCTCTATTTCCCACTCATTCACTTCAAATGTTAAGGAATATTGAAGAATGCAAAGAACTGTTTACTACTTTAAAATATGTTTGTATGATACGGTTTTAGTTTTGCTCTGGTCATCTGCATTGTATTGTTACACGGTGGCAGTGCTGAAGATCTCTGTATTTGCATAATGTTCACAATCTGTCTGCTTAAACAAGAGCAAATGTAGCCCAAATAAGCTCGTATTCCAACATGTAAGTGAAGACCCCTGGGTAGGTTTGAAAACTGCCTGCATTTAGGTACAGCGACTACAGGTTCATGTATTTCATTAGATTCTCTGAATAAACACATATATTAGGAAGCTATACTGAGATAAATATACATGATACGTGCAGCAATACTCTAACAATGGTTTTGATCTAATCATAAAACCATTATTGTTGGAAGAGACTTTCAAGATCAACTAATAATGCAATTTTTCATGTCATTGGCTTGCAATGGCCACCAGATACAATAACAAGATGGCAAATCAGGTGGGAAATATATTCACTAAGAAACTTAAATTTTCTAAAAAATAACAACAGCATTGCTAACTATAGGGGCTAACATCACTGCTAACTAAATTTATATTGACCCTGATAAACTAACCAACTACTGTCAGTGGAAAACCGCCAGTAAATTCAAAATGCATTTCTGAAGATAGGCAAGATACCACTGAAATCTTGTTTTGGCACCAATACCGCAGTTTCCCATCCCTCTTAAACCTTTCCAAGGCAGGATTCAGGTATATTCAGTGCTTCAGGTATATTAGGGAACTTCTTTTTTCTCTATGCTGCCTAGTCCCATGTCTGTTCCCCAAAATTGTCCCTGAGGAACATCACACACTCTGAAGGTTGTAGGGGTTCAAGACGGCAGAGAAGTCTGAGCCTGTGCCCCTTAGGGATACACAACCCTACATTGACACAACTCCCACCAGCAGAACTGCACTGACCACACCAATGGAGCAGCTCTACTCCAAGTTTTTGCCAAAGAGAGGGGAGCTATGCCAGCTGTGGTTGTAAAAAGAAACGTGTGAAATATCAAGACACATAGTTTTGGGAGGGTTTTGGCATGAGCACAGAGAGGAGTAGGGGCACAATAGGGCTAAACCAAGCTCTAGAAAGCAAAATGTGTTGTAAATACTGTACTATTACGCAGCTACTACATTAAAGCCACAATACTACTGTGGTACTGATACACTGTTCATTGCTAGTTTGAACTTGACAACCCTGTATATTTAATGAAATAGATTATAGAAGAGCTAAAAATTACTCACTAAGGAGGCAGGGATAGTATAGTCATTCATCCTCTGGATTAGCTTTGCCAGATGTGTCTTTTAATTCAACAACATTAAGTGATGATCATTTGTATTACAGCATTCAGTAGCAGCTACAGAAAAGTGGGGTCATGTCCACACTGAAAAGTCAGCATTTAAATAGGGAGGAAAAGATTCCTTCCAGACAGAGGATGAACAGACAGATAATGCAAGGCTAGGAACAATGAAACCAGTAGGAGACAGATGCCTAAGGAGGGATGGGTTCACCAACAAGGCAGAAGCAATAGCTGCGGTAGGACAGAGCAGCAGGAGCTCTCCATCCCGCGGGACAGCTGCATTCCACTCAGCCAGGCACCTCTGAACATCTGGCCACACTGCCTTGCTCCGGGGCACAGGGGAAAGAGGCAGCAAAGCCAAACCCATTTCTTTCAAGATCCAGCCTAGCTCTTAATCATAAGACAGCCCTTCTTTTGGGGGTTGACTTTAATATGTTTAGAATAAGAACAGCGTACCCAGAACACTGAGACAAGAATGACACAGGGGTGGCTAGGACACATATGTACTTTTTTTCCTCTTGAAGCAGTTGCAATTGCAGTCCAAAGGTTTGGGGTTCTTTTGTTTCAGGGCTTTTGTTTGGCTGGGGAGAGGGGAGGCTGAAGGGGTGGGTGGGAGTTGTTAATTTGTTTTTTAACTACTGCATCTGATCTGAAGTTTTCAGGCATTAAAAGGTACAGCAAGCCAGTTCCAGACTTCTTATTTCCTATGCCACAAATAACAAATGATACTTGTCATCAACAAGTAACCCACACCAAACAAATAAAGCACTGTAGAAGGACCAGTTCTGGTGGATACACAAGACATTCACAGACACTACACAGAAAAAAACCCAAACCATTCAGGCACTTGACGCAAACTCTTCACAGGGTTTAATGTTCATTGTCCAACAAATAGGTTACTAATTTATCAATATACATTGTGCCAGTTGCACAAAATCTCCTGTAACTGTAACTTTGACAATAACTTCATGAACTATATGATTCATTAAATTCTGTCTGTTTATTAATGTAATAATCATCCACATCACTTGCAAAGTAACAGGGTACTTGGTGTGGCTGGTGATGACAGTGCCTTGCTCTTAGTAGAAAAATAATCTTTCCATTAACTTGAAGGGGCTCGGGAACTATAGGTTTCCTAGCAAAATGCAAAAACAAATGGTTGGATCCCTGTCCTCCTGAAATACACCGTGGAACAGTGAGATATTTTGCCAGATGAGCTTAATAACTTCATTTGGAATTATTTATCAGCTCTGATCTGAAAAGCTTGTTGACATGAATCTGTATGCCACTGCTCAGGAGATTATCTACTTTTCTCACTTCCCCTGAGCTTTCTTGCCTTTAAGCCATACTGAGAAGTTTATCAGCATAACTTTTACATTTAAATCCTTCTCCACCAGCAGCATGCTTTCAGTCTCTGTAATCTCCTCTCAGTAAAATGGTGGTTAAAATCATTTGCAACAGGATTCACAAGCTGTTCTCGTTGGTTCCTTCCTTAATGCCAGAATAACTGATAGCTGAAGTACCATATTCTCAGTCTTCATATGCAATACGAATTTAGTTTTGCCTTCCTCTAAAGATACCAAAAGCTGAACAGGTGGTTTCAACTCATTACACAATTTATACTTGGGCTCACTCAGACAAAATTCAAACAGAAAGGTAATGGACATGGTATTTTAAAATACTTGATATTAGGAAGCAACAGCCAAACCAAGAGTAAAAATACTTTGCAAATTAACTGAACTCTTCTCTAAGCTTTAAGATAGTCTCAAGTATGACCTTGGCCCCCTTATTTCAGCATATACTTAACTGGGTATTTGTCACAGAACAAAATTTAGGCCTCACTTGACTATGTTTAGTCAAACAACACAGCAAAGAATCAGGCCACTAAAGTAAAAGAAAATAGATAAATCACCAGACATATGCTAAGACAGAGGAAGGGATGAGATCATACTTGACTCCATGATTCTACAACATACTTCTCTGAAACAATGAACAAGCAGGTTTACCTTTTCTAGTAAAGTTTCCTGAAAAAAACAGTAGCAATACAGAATCTTACATCCCCATTCCTGAAAAGAATGTTTCTAGTTCACTTAGTCACCTTTAAAGGTTGGAATCTGGATAATGTGAGTGCTGTCAAGAGAGGAAATTCTCTGACATTAAGTCTGGCACTCAAGTCTGCCTTTGGTCTCAGAATTCCCTACCTCTGCACTGCAATGCAACTGCATGCTTCTCATAACAAAAACAATTATAATTTTGAAAAGGTACATACAACTGTATGTAGCACTATTGCAATAAGTGTTGCATCTGATTATCTATTGTCATTTTTATTACCTTCTTACCCCAGGACTGAAGTGTCACTCAGCCATGCTGCTCCTGTTTCAAGTGAAGCCTTCTTAGGCAAAATTCAATCTTCAATTCTCCAGCTAAAAGGGAATTATACTCACATGATCAAAACAGAATTAGGGACTCAAAAAGCATTACTGCTGTTCAATATCATCGTTTGCCTAAAAGGTGAGAAAATTGGTGGAAGGTGCTTTTATGCAAGGCAAACACAGTATATTTGAAGTTAAGAAAATTAATGGCTGTGGAGCTAGAGCTGGAAGGACTACTAACAAAACTGTGTCAAAGAGACAAAGGCAGATGAACAACACCTGAAAAAGGACAAGCACTTCAATGAAGAATTCTACACCTATTTTAACTTCCAGAGGCTTCATTTCTACAGTCTCCAGTGTGTCACTACTGGTTAATCTTAGCCAAATTAGTCAAAGCAGCTTGATTTCCTTTGGAACTTGTCGGTTCACCTGTGTCAATTTGCATATGAGGCATTTATTGAGCTATAGACTTGTTACAGTATAATTCTTGTTATATCATTTATTATACTGTAAAGTCCTTATTAAAAGCAAGAAGAATAGACAATATTTACAACAGTTTCATTATTCTGAAGCCATTTTTGTCCTTCCGAATTTATGGAATTATAAAGTTTTTACACTGCATCCAGCTTGCTTACTACCTACAAAAAAAAGAGCAAGTTGTACATTTTCATTGCTAATTGAAAAAAAAAAAAGTAAATATTGTTCAAATGAGTCAGATAAATTCACACTAAGAACTAAATTAGTACTGTTCATGGTATTTTCTTAATTATTTTTCTATGTGAATACTTTCCGGGTTCCACCCAACTTCAGGATCTGGCAAAGATATTGAAGTAAAGCCAGGAAGGACACTTTCATGCTCTTTCCAGCTCCCACCAAGCTCCTGGCACGTAACCTTTTCAGCCGTCTGTGGGATGAGAAGAAAAAAGTAGCAGTGAAAAGAGCATATGCATGACAGCAATTAATCAAAGTCAGCCCAATGAGGAGACCAATCATGACATTCAAAGTAACAGTAATAAGTGGAAAAGAAAAACACATCCTAACTCAGCGCAGTCAGCCTAGGATGTGATCTTTCTGACTTGCCTGTTGTTCTATAACATCAACTGGGACAAGACCTAAGCCTTTGGCTGCTTTGTGCAACAAATGTGTCCATAATTGACATTTTGAAGACACATTACGAAAGGCTCATCTTACAAACCTTCATAAAGCTGATTTTGCATAATGTTGAGTGCTTTAGCCACCCTTGATCAGAAATCAAAAATATCCAGTGCTGCTTTGGATGAGACGCTCTTAAGAAATGCAACAAGAGCTGGGAATTTGGTTCAAAACAGGTAGTAGCCTGACATAGCTGCTATGTAACAGCTCATTAGTGTTTTCTGACTGCTCCAAGACAAGTTGATAGATATTTATTTGGAATGGACATGTGTCAAAACAACAGAATCACAGAAAAGGTCAAGAGAAAAATGAAATAATAAATAAAACATTGTGCATACAGTTGTCTAACACAGTTGTGCTCTGGTACAAAATACACTTGATGTTCCCTTTCCTGTAAAAATAATATAGGTGAAAGGAGTTATTTCTCTTCTTTCCCTTCCTGAATACAATGAGTTTATAGTGGAAAACATGTAGCAAAATATTCATTACTTTTTTGGCTTACAGGTGCAGAAGAAACTCAGCTGTCCAACAACCAAAGTAAAACCCTCCTCAAATTCAGGCTCCTTCCTCTGCCCACAAATCAAGATGATACTTTAATGTCCATTTTTCCTCTCCATGGGAACTGTACGGTGCCCTCTTGCAAGCTCCTGCAAGCTTCTCTTTACAGAAAAAGCTCACGCCAAGAGAAACTGGATTTATGCCTAAACCCTCTGTGACAGATAAGATGATTTTTTTTTCTTTTTTTTTACCATTTCATTGCTCCTCTAAGAAGTCAGGTGGACAACATAGAGAGGGATGTAAAAGACTCTGCTTGGCAGACACAAGGCAAGATTGATGGAAGAAAGCCAGAGGGATTACAAGATGAAGCAGGCCGAAGAGTTGCAGGAAGAAGCTTCGTCTGGGGGACAGAGTCACTGAACTGACAAGGGTTAGGATGAGCCTGCAAAAATAGAGCAGGCAGGAGATTTGGGGGGGAGTGGGAGCAGGAGAAATCTTTAAACCTGTCATGCTTCCCCCTATCAATCAGTTTTAATTTACTCAAACAGTTATTTTAATTGTAAGTAAAACCTAGCCTTGAGCTTAAAACCATTTGAGCCCATTTTATGGAAATCATAGGTCTAAGGCATGCCAATGCTGAGCAACATTTGGCCTCAAAGCCTTTTCTTACAGTTTGCAAGGATAACTTTCTTTCCTAAAGTAAGAGAAAGACTACAGTGAGAAAACAACAGTATTTTTTTTCCTAGTTTTTCCTGAAGTTCACCTTTTCTTCCTTTCATTTTTTCCTTTTATTCCCCCACTTTTTTGCCACCTGAAGACACAGATTAACAAAGAGATGGTAATGCCCATGGAGCAGATGTTCTTCTACAGCTGAGGAAGGTGATACAGTACAAAGATAAATAATTTTGTTGTCTTATAAGATGGGGAAAAAATAATGCATTTATCTTTGTTAGAAAAACAGAATAAATTCTTTTTATTCCAAAACATATCCCTCAAAGTGTCCAAATTTTCTTCCATGAGTCAGTTTTAACACTGCAACAAGCAATTTTCATAAGAACAAAAGATTATTTTCTTTTCCTAAACAAACCCTTTTGTTCTTCCCTCTTCTCTCCCAGGGTTCCTAGAATAATCTGGGTTAGAAGGGACCTCTGGAACTCATCTGACTCAACCCCCCTGTTCAAATCACGTTACTCAGGACCTTGTCCAGTTGAGTTTTGAATACCCTCAAGGATGGAAATTTCACCTCCTCTCTGGACAACTTTTTCTAATATTGGACTATCCTTGCCATGAATTTGTTTCTTCTAATAACAATTCCTTTGTTGGCACTCATATCTTATTTCTTGCTAAATACCTCCAAGAAGAGTCTGTCTTCATCTCCTCTCAACCTTCCTATTAGGTGGCTGCAGACCGACACAAGGTCTCCCTTTTGCTTTCTCAAAGGCTGAACACAACCAGCTCTCTCACCCTTTCCTGGTGCTTCACGTGCTCCAGTTCTCTGATGATCCTGGTGGCCGTCCCCGGGCTTGCTCCAGGATGTCCATGCACGGTCACAGTTGCCTCACGCCCTTCTTGTCTCCTCGGAATTCCAGGTCTTTTGGGGCATATTTGTCCCAGACCTTAACCCTAAAGCAAAAAAATGAGTTAATATTCACAGTTTTAAGTAGGCATTCTAGTGAAAGATCCTAGTGTTTTACTTTACCAGGGTCTTAAAACTCTATTGGTTCTCTTCCTGAAGAGATTGGATTCAGTCTTAAATTGTGAAAAGATGATGGGGCAAAGATTCAGAAAGTCTTACAAATAACCTTAGAATATAAAAACTATAATTATAGCGCTCTTGCATGTGTTATTTGGGCTATTCTACCATAACCTTGCATGATAATGAATCAGGTATCTTCACTTCTCAGTCCAACGCTGGATCTTAACAAGCTAATTTTTATGGAAAAAGGAATTGACTCAATGTGAATAATAAATAAAAGCAATAATTGTATTTTCTTCATTTACAAATAATTTTGGGCTGAAACCAAACTATTTAAACTGTTGTTTAAAAAGGTTAGCTAACCAATATTTATTATAGCTAAGGGACTCTTAGCTTACATAACACCAAGACACAGGAGGAATTTATGAAGAAACTCTTTTGAAAGAAAGGCCTTCCGGGGAAAGGATTTTGCTGTCCTCATCATACACACACACACAAATTACTATTACTCATTAAAGATTTAAGCAGCCTTTACAACATATTTTTAAAACATTTTAATTGTATGAAATTCCTATATCAGAGAGGACTACTTGTTTTATTTGGCATAGAAGAAATAAAGTCTCCCAGAGTTAATTAACAAACAAAACTATGCTATTTGTAGCAAAACTAATGGATCCTAGTGGTGTTTGTGTAAATCTCTGACCTTCTCCCACAATTGTATCTAGGATTACTTATCAGGACTAATCAGATGACCTCCTCAGACCTTGTTCTTGGGGTAAATAACAGTGTAGTTTTCTTTCAAGCATGGAAAGACAATAGAGTTTATAAAAAAGAGACAAGAGTTTATAAATCTGAAGACAGGGCTCCAAAAGTACTCAGCATTTGTTTTTTATCACAGGATGCCTTATTATGTAGTATTTTCTTATCTTGCAATGATTTTTTCTTCTGTGATACTGAAAGGCTGTAAGGTCTTCAACAGACCGCTTCCCAGTTAAATACACAGCGTGCACTTCAGCAGGCATGTGCAATGGATGCCAGCAATAAAACAGCCATTGAGATATCTACATTCCTATCACCCTCAACAATTTGACATAATAACAGCACACTTTGTACCATAAGATTATAAAATGTTATCTTCAGGTAACAATTTAGAAACATAAATAGGTACAATAGCCCATATACTCTGAATGGACTTGCCAGTATATTGAGTATACACATGAGACGTACTACGTTAATGTACTTCGAAAGTATACAATAGTTTATCTGTGTTTTTATAGAGATTATTAGAGAGATTTTATGTAGATTTTCTTTTTTTCAGATCTTTTAACGTAGGCTTTTTAGATGTATCCTAATATTCTACATTTCTAAGATGGCATAGAATATTCTGTGGCAAAATAAGGTTTTTTTTTCAGAATTAAAAGCACATTTAAACAATTATAGTATTCTATACAGGACGATTAATATCAATTTGTGTGTGAGACAACTATATAGTGGGCAGTAATCTGATACAAACATCCATTTGATACGAATATCAATGTGATTTTACACATACTTCATTCTTAGCCTGTAATGATCCAGTCTTCAGATGGCAACTCTGTGCTGATGGGTGTGTGCCTGTATGCCTGAATACAAGTACACACAAGAGCTTTGAAACCATCTGAAAAATGGCCACCCTCAACCTTGGGTGGTTTTTGACTTCACTGCCCCCTGGACTCTCCCCTCTGTGCCTATTAGTAGCACTAATGGTGACATCCAAATCCATATTTCAGAACCCTCAGGATTTTGATGAAAGGCTGTAACTGAGGATTTATTCAAAGTACAGTGTTAGGTTAACAATGGAAATACTTCAATTCTTTGTAAACAGTGCTTGCAATGCAAAGTTTTTGCATCAATCAAACTGGAAAGGTATTCTGATCACAGCAGGGACAGGAGTTATTTTATTTCCCATCTCTGTCTCCTTGCACTTTATACTGTCACAACACTCTGTGTAACAAACAGTAACATCACACTGGCATAAGAGTACATAGGGCAGAGGATTTATATAAATACAATTATTTATTTTCTACAAATTTTCCTACCACTAGATAACAAAATGACCTTGGTAAGGGCTGGAGTGTGTGGTTACAACAAGCCTGCTGCTCCAAAAGAACCACGGATGTACACACATAACTTGGGTTACTCCTTTCAAAAGAGAAATAACTTACCACAAGGCAACAGAAGTTAAAAACTTGCACATACAGGCAACTTCCAGAGGGCAGCTTGCTCTCTCGCTCTTAACATCACTGCTTTCCACCACCAGTTTGTGAGTTTGCACCGTTGACCTCTGTGGGTGAATCAGCCCTTTCCTCTTGAAGACACTTTGTATAATACAAGTTGTCATGCAGCAGTTCCACTTAAAAACATTGGTAAGAATATGCTAAGAGGAAGAGTCACACTACTTGATATAAAACACTCAAGGATTTTTATTCTTCTTTCAACCACAATGAATAATAATTTGCAGTTTATGAGCAAGAATTTTCCAAAAATGAAGAGTTCCAACCCTCTCCCAGCAAGAAAAATCACAGCAATCAGGGCTGGCAGCTGGCATGCTAAATTTCAGCTGGGTAAAATTAGAAATGCCTCACATGTGGGAGCTTAGGAATTGAATTTGCCCAGCAAAAATGCAACAGTTCTGCATACAAACACTTCTGTTCTAAGAGGTTTTAAAGTCCCTCAGTACAACAGATGTTTATTTCCATCTTTATATACTACAATGTACTACTTTTTGTACAAGGCTTGTATTAATATCCCGTTACAAAAAAAGAATTGTCCTAAAGTAATTTTTTATTTGCTATTACAACTTCTGTTAGGATTAGGTAAACATTTAAACTAAGAGTACCTTCCATCTTCATACATTTCTTGCTGAAATAAAGGAATGCCTCTCCTAGGTACTCTTGTTCATCTGACATTCACAGTAAATTGTTGCTGACACTAGTCACTGGAAATTGGCAAAAAAAAATGCAGGTGATTAACTTCCAACACAAGGCCAAAGCAGTGTATTAGAACCATCCATACATGTGCATTTCACACTTGCCAAACAGAAACGCATAGTGGATAATACTGGTTAATAATAAACATATTTTCAAACTTTTAATAAGCCATTACTAACAATGGTGGGTAAACAAAAATTTAAACTTGACAATAGTGAGCAGCTTTGTTTTTGAAAGAAGTCAAAAGAGCTAAAACACAGTTTAGCAGTTTTAATCATGAAATGAGTTCTCACTAGAACTGCCTGCCTTCCTGCTGTTTATGATTTCCATATTCCAAGAGTGTTTCTGCAATGAAGCCACAAAACCACCAGGCATTTACCCCTATTGGCTTTTCAGGAGTTCAGAGATCCACCAAGCAGCACATTCAGGAAATACGTTGTTCCTCTTTTGACATCATTACCCCGCTTATGTTCCTCTCAGCCTTATAAGGACAAGAATCTGGGGACAGCTGAACGCTTCCATAAGCCACATTCCTCTGTCACTGCAGTCAGAGAACCATATGCAATCTGGGAACACCTCATGCAGGGCAATCTATAGTACAGATGAACATATTCTGGAGAGGGACCTCCCTGTGGATCAACCGTGTACCTTTGTACAGCTCCTCCACTCACCTATGGTATTTCACCTGGATACTTCTACATCATGCCCGGTTTTGCCTACAGCACCTTTCAAAGGCATATGGCCCCCTTATAAAGCAAGCAGAAGAAAAACCATCCCATCTCTAGGTAATTTCTCCCAACTGGTAATCAGCTCACTACAAAACACAGCCTTATTTCTCATCTGAATTTCTTCGACCAGCCTCTCTGTAGATCAAGGATATCTGTTCCTCCACAACTTTAACCTAACTTGGGCACTTCTCAGTTTCTTTTTGAATTAAATGAATGAATGGAGCACTTCAAATGTCTTTCTGTAAAATGTTTCTCATTCTAAGTTTATTTTGCTCTTATTCTGTTTTGTTTGTTTGTTTGGTTTGGTTTTGGTTTGGTTTGTGGTTTTTTTTGGTATTCTTCCTTCCTGTGCTGACCTAAGATAGACTCCGATGCCAGTCTTCCCAGTTCTGTAGAACAACAGAATCCCACACCCCAATCCTACTGTTGCTCCTGTTTATAAATTCAAGAACCACAATAGCCATATAGTCTCATTGCAAATAAAGTTTCAACATTTTTCTCACTACAATGCCTTGATCTCTTCTAGCATTTGCACCCTACAGAATTTGCACGCTATATTGATCTTCCAACTGTTTGAACCACAGCCCTCATAAGAAATAAATGATTAATGTGCTGGCTCACATGAAAAACAAATGTACAAAGACACCAAAAAACCCAACCCAAACAGAAAAAAAAACTCCATAAGATGAGCCTCAGAGAAGGTTTAAAGAAAGTTCACTACTCCTCCTGAACTTGGTAACTATCAATTATGAAATATTAAGGGCTATTAAAGAGTCATTTCCTGAAACATAAGAATCTTGTATTTTGTCATTGCTCTATATAGAAGGTAGATCAGCTTTATTTTTAGAAGGTAAAAATCTAAACAAGGGCAATGAAATAATTTCGCAGAGCTCATAGTTTTGCATTGCAGTAAGACCACCTTCCAAGCCTTACCTTGTAAGTTATATTTCATTTATTTTGAGACAAAAATCACATTAGCTCTCAATGAAGCTACATGTTGATACTATGGTCAACTAGAAGACAAACTACAGCAATGCTGTTTAAAAAAGAAACCCAAACCACCACACTATGTCTCTGATCCCCTTCCCTATAATTTTTAGCAATAGGAATAGAATTAATATCTTCTAATCAGACCCATATTCTGTTGCCTTGAGCAGTACAGGTACCCAAAATGCAAATGAAACTTAAAGTTCATACATGCTTTCGGAGGTCATGTGTTTTAGGGGTTGTTCCTTTTTTTCTATTTCTAGTGATCTACAAGACTCCTGGCTATAAATTGTTCCTTCTAGCAACCACATGCCATGATTTTGCTGGCTATTTTTATTCATTAATACCAGCTGCTTCACAGTGCCTGGAGGTAACAGAAAAAGTATGCATATGTGTTTTAACCATGTGGTAAAAACTGACGAAGGCCTTTTATGTAGGATAACCCACATACCCGGGGTAAAATTCACTCTTATGGAAAGACCAGGCTAAAAGGCCTGTTCTCCATTCGAACCTTCAAGGACCAAATCACTTAAAGTTTCTGAGCCAAATCCAACTGTGTAAGTTTGCATTTGCTCCCACGAAGTCAGCAGAGTAACAGCCATTTCCATCAGTGCAGATTTTGTGACCAAGTGGAAAGCAAGTCTCTGTTAGCCTACTGTACAAGGACAGATTTTACCATTGCGCCTAAAGCTAAAAAAGCATAAGGCTCCCTTCTAACAGCCATCAGTCATGCTGCACTTTGGTTCCAAAATGGTTCTGTTGCTACCATTGCTAAACATATAAGGTTTTCTCTGAGATTATCAAGTTCCAAAATTTAACATCTAGACAAAAATTAAAATGGGGATGAGAAAGCTGCAGAAATAACGTATTCAAATGATGTGTTGTAATCGTCGAAAGTATTCAATAAAATCAAGGACACTAAGTGCTAGCACATAATCAAGTGCAGAAGGCTTTACTTCGGCACATAGTAAGTTTGTGCACAATAACAAGTTTCATACTTCTTAACCACAATAGTCCCAAACACAGAATCATAGGGCACATCAGAACAAAATACAACAGGATTAAAATATAGAGGGAAGTGGGGTTGACAGAAGAGTAACAACAAAAGAAGGTGGAAAAGATTAATGCATGGATTTATCCAGGGGTACTATTAGGACCCCAAGTTAAACTAATTCCAGGAAACAATCTTGATTTCTTTTTCTAGAGGTTACAGACTATTCTATGTGACCCTTTTTCTTCCAGGATGATCTGCCAGTTCAGTTAATGGATTATTTTTAATTCATGACACTTCTGTTACATAGCAATAAAACAGGCTTTAAAAAAAAAAAAANAAAAAAAAAAAAAAAAAAAAAGAAAAAAGACTACATACAATTGGGAATTTTCTTTCATATCAGTCTCCCATTTTCTCCTTTACCACTGCTTTCAGGTATGAAACATTTTCTTGTTAATGTTGCCAGCACATTCTCTGGCATAAGAGAAAAGGGCAATCACGTCCTATGAAATCTTGAGCATTCATTTGTGCTGCAACCTAATTAAAAAACTGGACACAGAGAAAAATACCCTTATATCACCAGGGACATAATGTCTTCAAGATTTGCCACTGGCTTAAATAGAAAAAAATTCCTAAGTGTGGGACACTTACACGTACTTAGAAACTTAAATCTCACAGAACTCTTCAGTGTTATAAAGTAGAATTAATCCCTTAAAATTACACCAAACTGAATTTTACTGAGCAATTAAATGAGAGTTCACAGTGGACGTTTTCCTTGCTATACTCTCAGTGAATATCAAGCTAAATCAAACCATGGTTTTTCTATTTGATGTATTACAAGAGAAAAAAAAAATTAAGAGCTTTGCTTGAATCTAAAATGGCCTTTAGGAAACCCTGAACAGCAGTAAAACCTAATAGCTGTGCAAGTGTCTTTAGCTTTGGTTTAACAGGAAAACTTGTCTCTGTGATATTAACTATTCTTTCTTTCACATTGTACACACATCACTAAGTTAAAACATTGCAAAACCACACTGAGCGTGCTTCTCTGAGCAGGGAGGACACCACCTTGAATTCTAAAAAGCTTCCCTGTGTGTTGTATGTTGACTTTATTCTCTAATGACAATATTAAGAAGCCTAGGAGGTATGTTCAAGTAACTTTGACAACTGAAGTAACCTGAAAGTGCTTACATAATATTCTGTATAATCCCCTAATCTGCAATAAATATTCCAACACTGGAAAAGATACTGTTTGCTCTTCCTGATTTTCATACTACTGATTTTCAATATGCAAAGCTTGGTTGTATAGCATGTATCTTTTTCCCAACTGCCAGCAGAGAAAGAATGAAAGGATTTTAAAAAACATCTTGTATTATTTCTACCAGAAGCTAAGCAACTATCCTCTGCACAAAATACACAGACTAACCAGCTACTTGGCTGATTAAACAATATGGCATCCAGCTCATATCTCCCATATCTGTATTAGTCTGCAGTCCCAACAGGGATAATCATGTGGCTTTGTCACTGAAGAAAACAGATGAAACTCAATAGAAACATATGGTGCGTTTTAGATACTTTCTCTTTTGATATCTTTCTATATATTTATCTATACATGTATATATACACTTTAAAATACCTTCGTATCTCTTGAATGTGAACAACATTGAACAAAAGAAATACACCTCCTAATTGTCACTTCATCATCAAAATATATTACAGGCAGAGTTTTATGTGTTTCCTAATAAATAACACTTAGCACTAGAACTCACAGAACTAACTCAGAAAGCCAAAAAGGCTTGGTAACAAACTCGCATCTTGATCATAAGTTAGGAAAAAGCTCATCTATTTATACAGTTTCACCCCACTGAGTACACCCTGCCCACCCGTCAGGCAACTTGTCCTGTGGAAACAGCCTAGCACTTCTAATGCACATTCCCAGTAAATGAAAAAATCATCAAAACATGAAAAGTAATGCAAATCTAGTTTGAAAAAATATTTTTGCTTCTAAATATGGCTGAAGACTTATTTCTGCTTTTAACATTAATTGAACTTGTTAAGTCACAAGTAAAAAAGTTTGGTTTATGAGTGATAAAGACAAGTATAGCTTAGTATAAATCCGGAGAAACCAAGACACCAAAAGTGACAGAAGTTAGATTGGGCAAGTTCTTCTGAAAAGCAATGAAAAGCCCTGTCAAACGCTACAAACATGAATCTAGTCTATGTGTATACCCCCCACACTCGGATGAATAAGAATTCTTAAAGATGAAACGGAACCCTATAAAACTACATACCCCAGAAATGAATATGCAAATATTTTTGCTTAGGACCTACAGTGAGAGAAAAAATAATAATTTAATCCATTATTTTCTTTATGATAGAAGTAGCTTGATGTCATGACACTAAATATAGGCTTCCATAAGAAACAAACAAAACAAAACAACAACAAACCAAACATCAGTGGGTATCTCCTTCTTAAAAAGAGAAAATGGACAGCAGAAAGGACCATGTTTCAAAGTACTACTTGGATAAATACATACTCCACAACTGTCTGCATAAAAGGAAGCTTAAATAAGCTTGTAATTAAATCCTATTCAGTTCCTGCTTTTTATTTGGGCAAAAGATCAGAGCAAATGCAAATAAGTGTGTCACATATGAACAGTAGGTCTGGCTGGTATTTAATTCTGAGGAAGACCAATACAGTCCTGTTTATTCAGCAGAACTCTGCAATGGGAAGACTTTTTATTCTTCTACACTTCTTTACAGAGAATGTCCAATTTTACCAAATAGGACAGAAGAGGAAAAAGAAATCCCTCAGCAACCGCTGAAGTTTTCGACAATATTCCAATCTTCCAATTAAGTCATTCGAATGTACAAGACCGCAAGGCCTGTTCAGCAGTGTCAGGAAAAGATCAAGTACCGACTCCTGCAGTGAAACCGCAATGCCCTTTTTTTGCACTTACAAAATGACTTTTCCAGGGATGAGATTCACCTCTGAACATAAGAGGGCATCTGCCAGCACTGACTGCCACAGAAAGAAGGTCCAAGTGGCTTGAAAGTTTACCAAGGCAAGAACTTGCTAAGCCAGCTGTTCCCATAGCAGTCTGCTCTCACAGAAGTCTCTAGCATTTTGCACTGCATCCATGAAATCAACCCCAGAGGATGAGCAGCAAGGACAGATCTGCTGTTATCCCATGGGGAATGACATCTTCTAACTAGTGTAAAGTCAACAGGCCACAGAGAGGCTGTCACAGAGTTCACAGACATGCTCACGTGTAATAACTACAAATCTGCAGATTCAGCTTTATATTTTCAGGCTGGGCTGAAAACACTCATAGTACCAGAGACAAGGGAAAAAGTCTAAAA
This sequence comes from Pampusana beccarii, assembly GCA_013399365.1. Taxonomy (NCBI): domain Eukaryota; kingdom Metazoa; phylum Chordata; class Aves; order Columbiformes; family Columbidae; genus Pampusana; species Pampusana beccarii. The sequence continues at coordinate 855,295 of VWYH01008006.1, read as the reverse complement.
CATCAGGAAACTTACCACTTTCCAAGCGCACTTTTCAGTCCACCTGTGATTTTAAAGTACTATTGATTAAAACAAATTTAGCAGCTCTTGAATAATGGAAAGTCAGTTTAAAAACAAGAAACGGTGACAGTCAGTTCTTTGAACAAGCTTAATCTTGCAGCTTTGATTCAATGAGCTTTTCAGTAAAGAGCCCTGCTTAAGACCAAGATCAGTGAAAACACTAAATTCCTTTAGTATTTTTCGTGTGCTGATTTGAAGTTTTAATATTCACCATTCCCCCACTCATGGCAGGATGAGTATGTTTCAACTCGGAGAAAAGTGGGCTTCTCTTCTATTCTTTTTTTCTAATGAAGCCTGTAAAAATATGCCTTTTTGATTATTTCCCAGTTCGTGCATCAGTACCATAGATGGTGTTACAACAGTTGTGAATATTCTGCAAATGAAGCGTTACCAGATGCAGCTTGTCATACTGCAAATGTGGAGGTTTTCCTAACTACCATAATTATTTACCATTGTACCTTGAAATACTGAAGAATCAAGGCCTTTATGTCAGATCGGTAGCAAATAAGGTTTAATCTCTTTGGATCTATACTGGTCATCATGGAAGCATAGAGAAAACAAAACATAGAACAATGGAGAGATAAGGTCAAAAGATTAAGTACATATTACTAAGATACATGAAGAGAAAAAGGTAATTCAGAGCTCCTCACTTTCTTAATTTCAGTTCAGAATTTCAATTGTTTCCATGTTGCTTAAGCTTAGACTATTTTTCCTCATTTTTGAGGAGAAACCATTCTGATTGATGTACTAACAAAGTGGTATATCATGGCAAGAATAAAAAACCTCCTGCAAATAACTGCAGTAGTCGACTGCCAGCTCTGGCACAAACCCTCTCAGCAGGCTTCAAACTTACATTGCCACTTGGTGTTCCATAGATAGAAACACACAGAAGCATATAGAAGTAGAGCAGTTACAAGCAATTGCAACTATCTTTACAATCTCCCCATCTACATCAGAAGAGCAATATCTGCCCAATACGGAAAAAAACCTCAGGATTTCTGAAGCTGCAGCTGCTCCAGCCTTCACAGCACAGAAACAAAGGGTTACTGGGTTTGGTTGGGATGGAGTTAACTTTCTTTACAGTAGCACATATGGTACTGGGTTTCGGATTTGTGACTAAAACAGCATTGGTAACACACCAATGTTTTGGCTATTGCTGGACAGTGCTTGCACAATATCAAGGCCTTCTGTTTCTCAGCAAGTAGGCTGCTGACTAGAAGCTGTAACATCACAAGAAGCAGCAGTAGCAGCATAGAGACATGGTGAACTAGAGCAACTCCGGTCATACTAATGTAACTGTTGCTTTCAGCTCTACAAATATGAGGGAGGAGAGAAACAGACAAACAAACAAAAAACAACCATCAAAAAAACCCCACAGCCCCAAAACCACAGACAATGAAAACATGCTCTGGAGACAGTAAAAATAGCAAAGCTCACTGAAAAGCACACTCAGGAAACCCAAAAAACGGCTGTGAAAGAGATGTGGCATCTTCCACAGTAAGAAAACAGCTGAGTCCAAAGAGAACCAACTCCTGCAGCCCTATAAAGATAACTAGAGTCCAGGTAAACCCTGAATTTGAAAGGTCAAGGCTGTCAGGCCCAAGAAAATAATCCCACAGCAGCCAAGGTTAAGGCAGCAATCACATGTCAGACAATGCTTGCTTTTCTAGTGAGAAAAGCAAGAGGAAGAACCTTAGTACTCTACTTGATTTCTTCTTACATCGGCAAGGTCCAACATTCTGTGTACACAAGACTATTCTAGTTGAACATTCTGCCAGGTAAAGTAGTGGTAGCTGTCTTGGCTCCAACTCCACATCTAATGTACAAGAGATCCAGTCCCAAAGTTCAGATTTTTGGGTCCTCTTTTGCGCCACTTCTTTAACTGGAAGACAAGAGTCATCTTTCCTTTGATGCTTGTCTTTTAAGCCTTGGTTGGTTTGGAGCTGTTGTCTTGGCTTTCACTGGGTTCTTACCTACATTTGGGGTAATGTACAAACCCAGAGAGTCAATATATTCCAACAACTTTGTTGTTCGTGGTGGATGTAAAATGGATTTGGGCCTGAATGGGCCCATGCTAATTCACTCAAATACTGCCTACTCCATTTATAATAATCTTGTATTCTTTCAATTTGTTTTTATTCTTGTTTCTTCAAATGCTTCTGTACTTTGTAATTTTATATAGACAAAGTTCATGAAAACTTATTAACTGCTATTCTAGAGCAATGGTTTTAAATTTGTGAGCTGCAGTTTCCAGAAAGGCTTACAGACTAGCATTAAAAGAACCTCAGAAGACAACTAAACAGTAACAAGCTTACAGGTTGACTAGTGCTTACTAAAACGAAAAACAACCAACCAACCAAAAACAAACCAACCAAAACCCTACACACCTGTAGTAGTCTGCAAACCAAAATGAGATTGTAGGCCCCTGTTATACTGGCCCTGAACAAAATCAGAAACTCTATTGTCACAGAACACTCTCCAGCCCCTTCTCTCACAGTTTTCACGGCTGACCAGTGAAACCGTAAACTGCAATGCTTCTCTCGGCACATCCAAGCCAAAAAAAATTCAGTCTGAAACAGTAAACAAAATATTTTATGAGAAAAGGAAGAAAAAGATACAAGAGCGGAATGTCCTATGAGCACATAATTTATTAAAACTGAGGAGACATTGAAAATTCCACAGGAACCAAGATATGCATAATAAATTCATACTGCGTAATATCCTCTTTGATGCTGGAATTCTTTGCAGTAGTGGTATCCTCCCTGGGGATATACACAGGCACAAATCTCTGTGTTTTAGTGGACAGGCCTTCTTTAATTTGTACTGATCATTTTGTAAGCCACCAGCTAAAAAGTTCCTAGTTTACATTTTTGTCTTTATTCGGCTAGTCAGGATAAATAAATTTCTTTGGAAACCCCCATTGCGTCACACTTAAGAAAACAGTGATTTAACTCTTTTCTATCAAAATAAAAGGCTCTGTGTACTCCCACATTCAGTCACAGACTTAAAGAGAGAACACTTAGCACACAGTCTTCAGGCTGCTAATGCAATCACATGCATTTCTCCATCGGCAGACAAATCTTTCTTCAACTTCACACTGACGAACATCAGTGATGTCTTCCAGTTACCACCACAAAAATCAACGATGAAATGCACCTAGTTCCTTAGCATTAGTTTCAAGATCTACAGACACATGTAGGACAATAATCAAACCAAAAATGGGTGAAGAGGTTTAATTTTATTTCCTAAGCTACATGGTTATGTAGAAAAATCTGAAATGAGGAATTGTTGCAAGTTACACACAAGTGAAAAAAGTTAAGTATGTCTAAATGAAAAGATATTTGCTTGGTTGAAACTGTCTAGTGTATGACTGGTCTAGATAGACCACAATTTTCAGTTCATTGCCAAGATTCAGCAAATATTCAAACTGAAGACAATGCAACAGTTTGAATAAGAGAGAGAAAACACGTTGGTCCGCCATCAAGACACATCTTTAAGTATGGAAATGGGAAGATAATGATGTTTATGTTTGATTTTTCAAGTAGATTAAAAGTGTGAAAAGGAAACTTTTTTTTTTCCAGAAAACCACTGACTGAAGAATGTTCATTTCTTTCTGCACATCTTTTAGACAGTACATGCTGCTTTGAACTTGCATTTATATCCCAACTATGATTATAGAAAAGGCACAATATTCTTTTGAAAGAATTACATATTACAAGATGTGATCTATCGTCAGTGCTTGAGTGGGACTATCCCAGAACTCTTCACCATCAACTCACCATCTTTAAATACACTTTTCTCCAGCACATGAAGTACTTCACAAGAAATCCTCACAACACAAATGAAGGACATCTCTGAACCAAGGGTTTGTATGAAAATGAAGCCAGCTGTATCTGTTAAAATAGTTGATGAAAATTCTGTACCCAATCTCTACATAAGATTGACCTTTATGAGACTATTTTTTTCTTTGTACAGAGGAAAAAATGACCAAACTACTATAAGTAAAATAGTCAAGAATGTTTACAAAGAAAAAAAATTAAACCTTTCATTTCCTTTGCAAAGCCATTTCATTGTGAAGATCAGAAGTATGCATGTATTTAAAAATACTCGCAGCAAAACAGTAAAAACTATGAAGAACCACTGCCATTTTGAGTGTCTCTAACTACCAAGTAAGGCAAACAGATTTTCAGTTTTCAGAAAGAAGCAGTATTTTTCCTTGAAGAAATAATGGGAGTTATAAATAACTGTCTCTAACAAAGAAGTGCCAACAATACTTCACATTTTGCACTGTATTTCTGATGTTGACTCTTGATGGCACATTTATTGCTCTGCTGTCACATAGTATGATAGGAAATTTTTGCTCATATAATCAGACTTTATTCTAGTTTAAATATAAACTAGGATAGTGCTAAACTTTTTCCTAGTGGAAAGTTATGCTTAAACATGATCTTGCCTCGCGATTGTCTTCACTGTCTGGAAACAATTGAATCAAATTATCAAAATACTGTTTTTCACAGGTGGTAGATGAAGCAGAAACAAGGCAGAACTCCATGACACATGAGCAATGCTGCAAACAAACTTTCATGGAATATCGAGCTGCAGTTTTCCATTCTACAGGAGGCAACCCATTTAAACCCAACATTTAAGGGTCAAGGTCTCTCTTCTGCTTCCATTTAAGCCTTTGAGAAAGCTGTTGAAGAAACCAAGCCCATAGTACAAAAACCTAAACGTTTTCTCTTTCTCTGAGGAACAGTCCCAAAATCAGAGAAATACTTTTATGTTAGAATGCCTTAGTATAGTTTCCAGGAGGACGTGCTTCATGATCTTGCCAGGCGCAGCAGTAGGACTGGCTGTAGCTCCACAGGTCTTCCTTTTTTTCCCTTTTTAAAAACGGGAGTTGTGTTTCTCCTTTTCCAGTCAGTGGGAACTTCGCCAGACTGCTACAGCTTCTCAAATATAAGGAATAGTGGCTTAGCAACTTAATCTGAGAGTTGCCTCAGGACCGGTAGAAGCATCTCATCAGGTCCCATGGACTTGTGCACCTTTATCTTCCTTAGATGGTCTCAAACCCAATCTTCTCCTACAATGGCTGGTTCTTCATTTTCCCAGTCCCTGCCTTCGCCTTCTGCAACTTGAGTCGTGTGGCTCGTTTCTAGGCTTGAAGGTGATCCTTGAATATTAACCAGCTTTCTTGGGCCACTCTTCCCTCCAGGGCTTTATCCTACAGTAGCTACTAAGCAGATCTCTGAAGAAGCCAAAGTCTGCTCTCCTCAAGTCCAGGGTAGTAAGCTTGTGGTGCACCCTCCTCGCTTCCCTAAGGATCCTTAACTCCACCATTTCATGGTCACTGCAGCCATGCCTGCCCTTTGAGCTTCACATTCCCCACTAGCCCCTCCCTGTTGGTGAGAACGAAGCCCAGCACAGCACCTCTCCTTGTTGGTTCCTCTGTCACTTGGAGAAGGAAGTTATTACCAACGCATTCTATGAACCTCCTGGATTGCTTATGCCCTGCTGTGTTGTTGCTCCAACAGATACCAGAGCGGTTGAAGCTCCCCATCAAGACAAGGGCTTGTGAACACGAGGCTAGTCCTATCTGTCTACAGAAGGCCTCATCCACTTGGTCTTCCTGGTCAGGTGAGCTGTAGCACCTGTCCCTGCCTTCCCTTTAATCCTGAGCCATAAGCTCTCAGTCAGAGCTCCACGTGCCCCTGCTGGTCACTGATATAGAGAGCAACACACCCATCGTGTCTCCCCTGCCTGTCCTTCCTGAAGAGCTGATACGGCCAAAATGTTTGTATACTTCTCATACAATTCAATTTAGAAGGATGAGTGTAGGACTCCACAGACTAAACAGCTTTGTTTGCAGAGGATAAAAGCAAGATTTGGGCACTATTTACACCTTGCTGAAGTTTATACTGAAACTGATATGTTTTTTTCCTCCTTTTATTCATAGTCAGGTAGCATTCTGACTACAATCATACTTCAAAGCATTGTGTAGTTTGATTTTAACATGGTCCGGTGACAGTCCTCATACTAAATCCAAGCCTCCTTAAGTTTTATGGCATATAAAGATCTCTGTATTCTCTGTTTTAAGTTGGAGCCATTTACTGTCTAAGAATTCCACATGTGGAAGCAGTGTTTTCTAGCTTGCAGTGTAGTTGCCTTCCCCCCTGAACTTCAAAATGATATCAAGATGAGGTTTCTACGGCAAACAGCTCTGGAAATGCTGAAGGCATGATTCTGGCTCAGGCACATACATACTCTCCCATAAAGAAGTCATTTTAATAAAGACTAAATAATGAAAAGGCACACAGGTAAAAAAAAAAAATCCTAATACCACAAGAGCAAACACAGAGCTTGCAGGAGACACAAAGAAAGTCCTTCTATGGACACTTCAGAAGCCTGGTAAAAATCCAGCTATATTAATAATCAAAAAATTTTTGCGAAATGAGAAAACAAATTTAAAAGAGGCCCTGCTAGTCCCACCCTCAGGCTTTCTTCAAGGTAAAATAGCACAACTAAGCAGAAATCTCAGCACAATCTTCCTTCAAATGACATGCTTACCTGACACCTGCTTGGCTGCTAGCAAGGAATTCTCATATCTAACGAGTTGGCCATTGAAGGCTTTCATTTTACCCTTGGCAACCTAGCTTCTCAGCTCCAACTTGTAAAAAACTACAAACATGAAAAAAAATGGAATGAGTGTCACTCTCCTCTTTAACAGCATTGAAATCAGGAGTTCTGGCAAATAAGCTTTTGAGACCAATTAATAAAGAACAACAAAATATTAATTCTGAGCTATCAGTTGCTTTCATCCTAGTATTCAATTTGGCAAACTCACTCCAGGCTGGTGTCCCTATTATTTCCCTACCGTTTTATGGGCGGTGGTGAAGGATTCTGTGCCAGGTCTGAGGAAGAGAATACCATCCCTATCAATTCCATACTAACATTCAAGCACCACAGTAAATCCTATTCCTATAGACGGATAAACAGACATGCACGCAAGTCTAAATGGAGATCCAGTTTCCATCTTATTTCTTCCTGTGGATTCTCCTACATTAAGTGAAGCAATAGTTTTCCCTTTCCCTGTTTTGGTCACGATGCTCAAAGTAACTTCTATTCTTTTGTAGGCTGGAAAGGCAGTAAGTTTAACCTTCTGTGTGACCCACCTGTGGAACTTTTTGAAATTAAGGAAATATGAAATGCAAGGGAGGTCCAAACTCAAGCCAATTACAGTATTGGCTACACAGCTCATGGTAGCCCTGTTCTACTTCCACCACCATCACCACCAAGCCAAGACATCCACTCATTTCCTCCCTCTCCTGACTTCTACTGAATTATTCCAGATGCAGAAGTTTGGTTAGCTCCAAACTGCATCTAAAAAACCCCTGTGACTTAGTCTACATTTTCCATTTCACATCTGATATATTACTGAGTTGTCAGTGCTCAGATCTCCTATTGAAAGAAAAAAATCAGATAGAAGTCAGCATCCTCAGCTTGCATCTACTACTTTTCCATTGCAACTCATAGATCCTTACTTGAAAAGTTACCCTGAATATTCATGTTAGTCAAAAACAGGCATATGTGAGCTCACATAGGTAAACAGAATTCTCAGCAATCAGGTTATTTACAAAAAAACTTGCCTTTTTCATAAGTTTCTCATAAGCACCACAGGAATCAAAGTCATCTGGAATTAATCATTTCACCTGAAAGAGGTAGTAATTTTGTACCATTTATTTAACCCAAGGATTAGGTTTTGGTAATCTCTACCTACCTCATCAGTCCTTGTATTTTGGAAAACTGGGTCCAGATTGTCCTTATATCAGTAATATGGATTGAGGGTGTTGTTACTTTCACATATCACATGCCAAACACATCAGAACGATCAGCTAGAAGTGAATAATCATCCTGAGACTGTACAAAAAGCACAGAATAGTAACCATATATCATCCTGTGCAAGAGTAGCAGGTAAAGAACCATTTATAAGGTAGATCTATGTAGAGGCAGAATGTAGGAGATAGGGGAAACACTTTTTCATTGTAATTAACAGAGTTAAATTCCTCTTGATTGTTAAAGCAAAATGACCTTTGGAAAAAGTCCATACTTGGAACTTTGATTTTGCTGTTCTTTGTAAGAAAAGAACATACCTATCTAACTGCTTAGATTCATGATTCATGTACATATTGGTATTTTTCCAGTAAAGAAGAGTTGTGTTATAAACTGAAAAAATGAGACAACGGGAGCTTTTTATGTTCCCATTTGGAAAGTTAGGTCCTGCTTCTAATCACATCCGTCATATGGCTATAGAGTATTAGCACTTTTGTAGGGTGTATTTCTGAGGTCATTGTTCGTTGGTGACAGAGCAGGTGTGGGAAGACAGGTGTTGGGTGCAACAACCGTTACCTCGTGAGTCCTGTTGCTGCCTCCTGGAAGACACCCAACTGTTGTCTCAGAAGAGCCTCAAATGATATAGCATTCCTACTGAAGCTGAACCTACTGTTAAAAACAGAATGTTAGCACTGGCCAACTGACAATGCTACCCACTGAGATAAGGCAGAGAAAAGCTACAGAGAGACACTAACAAAATTGTAATTTCTGGAGGAGCCCTTTCCTGTAAGCACAGCTTCCTTAAATGAGGCAGCTGTAGACAAGAGGAAAATTTGAACTCTACAACGAACACTCATATGCTACAGGAAAATATTGTTGCATAGAGCAAGTCCTGCCCACAAATTGACCAGATGCTCCTGCTCCTAATCAGCATTATGCTGGGAACGCCGTGGCTTTTGGCTTGAAGTTAGAATAAACCTGAAAGCTTCTATAATACAGAGCCTTGCAAGGAATGTTTTCCAGAAGCACTATAGTAACAGGGCCTCAGTATCAGACCAGCTATGTATGAAAACTAGATCTGCTTGTTATCACTGTATTAATTTGCTTCAAGGCATTTGTGCTTCTAAATTAACTTTACAGGATGATTCACGTTCATGCTCACCACTACCACTTATTTTCCATACTTCATTCAGCATATGTAGTGTTTTTAAAACATTAACTTCTGTAGACTTTCACCTGTGTTCGCTACTCTGCCAAAATATTTTTATTATCTTTCATCATAGCTAGTAGAAGAATCAAACCTGGCAACAAAGAGTCCAAACTCCAACTTCCAACAGCAAATCCCATTTTAGCAGCTGATAACTCTTGTTCACCTTCATAGTTCAACTTGAAGTTTTGCATGAACAGCTGCATATAGATGAACTGACTCTTTCTTCTGGATTTTGCACATCCTACGTATTCATACAATCTAAAAAGAAAGCCAAGTTTGAAGAAAATCTGTTCAGCAATTCTGAATAAATAAGTTTTACACTACCAAAACACAGGCTCAAGTAATTCTTGTGGCTTGCCAGTAAACATGCCTCTTGTCTTTTCCTGATTCCGCCCTACTTCCTATAAGAGATAAGAATGCTATTAAAAGATACTTTACACATTTCTTCAAAGAGACAGAAGAAGAAAAGAGAAGGAAGTAATTCTCAAAGCATTTGTCTTAAATACTACTGTAAACAAGTGAACAAAGACTGCACATAGCATTCATCCCATTTATTACACAGGTTCCCTCACCACAGCCTTCCCCTCATCTAAAAAACCAGTCTAGATGAACATACGCTCCATCCAGGCTCAGTAACAGGCCAGTATCAACATTCTAAAACCAATTTTGAGCTGGTTACTCCTATATACACCGTTTAACAACAGGAAAGTAAGTTTCTGTGAGAAGGATATGAGACAGTTTCTAGCTAATAGGGGTTCCACCGATTACCTAAAAATACTCAATAAGTCAGTGTTACTTAACACTTAAAGAAGTGGTTTAGTTGTCATTTTTTATGTTTACCTTTAGCAGTTCATGTTTCACATACTAAATTAACCAACTTCAGGAATTTTGAAGAATACTAGAAGAAGAACATATGCTTTTTCTTTCAAGCAAGTAAAGTTGACCCAAGAGAAGGAGATTAATTTTTGGAGAACTTGAAAAATAGCCAGAAAATTAACCTCAAGACTAAGCATTTGTACCACAGGAAATACCAAGATATAAAGATTTTATTTTTAATTGCAATAATTAAACATGAACTCAGGGTTGGTCTGCCATACTTTTTTTAAAGTTGTAGTTGGCTGAACAAGTATATCTGGAACCAAAAACCATCAAGTTATATAAAATAAAACATTCCCTACTGACACCTATGGCAACAAGTACATGCAAAAAAAAAAAATCTGCATTAGTTCTAAGCCCAAAGTGAAAACTAGAGATTTTCTTTCATTCATTACTTGGCCATCTTTACAAGTCCACAACAGAAAAGAGTCACTGGACAACTCAATGAACTCCAAAACTAAACAAAGAAAGCAAAAAAGTTTAAGCAAGCTACAAAAACCCCTCTGCTTTTTGATTACATATAGCAAGAAATTAACGTTAGGTACTTCTGGAGACGATGACGAGATAAAGATGCGGACACTTTTACAGCTGTTTAAAAACTTATTTAATTTTTCAATGTATAGATAATCTATCCATAATTGAGGATCTAACCGTTACATTTTCTCCTACAAACTACTAAAACCAGAGACTACGAAGCAGTTTAAATAACCTATGAAAAAAGCTGCATCTATTTAATAGCTGCAGAACTCATAGGGCAGAGACAGTAAAACGTAACCAAAAAAAAAATTAAAAAACCTACTGCAAGAATATTAACTGTAATAAAAAAGAAGACATTAAAACCAGCAGCTAGTTAGGTGCCAGGACATAATAGAACCCATAAGGACAGGCAAAGAATGAAGCTAAGTTAGGGAGAAAGAGTCTGTTTTCAGACAAGAACTTCCTGACAGACACCACAACAAAGCAACATGAACGGTGACTGTGTGGTCCCCTTCTTGTAAATAAATCAGGCGTCAAAGGTTGATCTGCAGTTAATAAGAGGCCTAAGCGTTCTCCAAGGATTTGTAGTATTCTGTCAGCACAGTCCAAGCCTTAGGAGCCATGAAGCCTTCCGGTGGGTTTTGTCCTTCTCGAGCCAGCTTGCGCATGCGGGTCCCCGATATAAATTCAAAGTCTTCATGGCTGAGAGAGTAGGAGTGGGGGTGAGGGGGAAAAGGGAGAGGAGCAAGGGGGTGGGGAAAAAAAGAACATATTTTAAAACCAGGCAAACTTGCTCATATTCCTTCTGCTTCCTTGATACTTTACAAATTTCTTCCTGGGAGTATAATGCTGTAGAGTAACTGTCATTTGGAGATATTTGTCCAGCAACGCCAGTAAATCTCCAGAACATACACCCTCTACAATAGCCTGCTTAGGTAACTCCTGCCTGTGGACTGAACTGAGCCTATGTTTTCATCTAACCTGGCTTGCTCTCTATGAGGAAACAGGGAACTGCTGTTTAGAGAGAACCACCTTCTCCACCTCCTGTCTCAGCCCTCTGCCAAGCAACAGCAGTGATCTCACTTTGCACCTCACCCTGGCACGGCAGCAGACCAGCTCTATGTGCAGGCAGCAGACGATCATTCCAGTGCCACTCAAGAATGCGAGAAAACAACATTGCAGGACATCTCAGTGAAGGACAGTTTGCAGAACAGAGAAAGTAAAAGCCTTGGCATCTAGAGGCAAGCTTCACAGATTCTGCAGCTGGGCCATCGCAAGCCACTGAGCATGCATGTACATACATATGCATATCAGTAATGTAGCATATACAGCTCAAAATAAAGAAAAAAGCAGCAGAATAGCAAAAGTATCTTCCCCTAAAGATATTTTTCCCTAAAAAACAGAATACAGTTGGACAAATGCACAGAAGAATCCAGATCAGGATTGTTTATCATTGTTAACACAACAATCTAAATTAATACTAACTTCTCAGATATGTGATCATAAGCAGCCAAAGCTCCACAAGTTAAACTCTTACCCCTCATAGGACTGAAACAGTAAAAGCAAGACAAGAACAGTAAAAGCAAGACAAGTTCTACCAAATGCTCCAAACCAAAAATTTATTCTTAAATATGCAATTTTACTTATGCCATTTGCTCGATTTGCAACATGTATGCATTACTCATTCTTTACTGTTTGAAATAAAAGCCAAGTATTGATCTCAGATGCACATGCCTTAAACAGAAACAAGAGCCAAGTGTGCACATCAGAGGGCAGAACTTGGCTGTAAGTGCTGAGCTATGCTCAGTAGGGTATAGAAGTCAGCAAGATGAAGAAAGCATTCCACAGTTCCCTTTCACAAAACCATTAGCCCCATAACTTTTTGATTTGGATTGTGTGCATTTACACAGCAGCACTGCCATACAGGCTCTTATTGCTCTCAATCTGGGAGTGTGGGTTCCTGAAGCGTCACAACAAAGCAAAAAACCCAACTGTGTTTCAATTCTGCAAAACATAAATTACATAAAAATGAAAACTTGAAGCTGATGTAAGCCCATAGGCGAAAGGTTATGTCACTGCTATTTATAAATAATGCCTGAAAACTTTGTGTGTTGGCAGAGAGATGCCCACTGTTCACTAACACTGCTTGAAGGTAAACTGAGTTATTGCAAAGACCTATTTCTATAAAATGTATGTAGGGAAGTGCTAAGCCTGGTTAATTCCAGCAAAAAAAAAAATACTAAGTCTTCAGATGATCAGGAAGAGTAAAGCAAGTGCTATAAATTTCTCCATGTGTGGTTTTCTCCACAGTGTGGTAGCAATACCGAAGTTTAAGCATTAAAAAAAACCCAAAAAACTTAACAGGCAAGGAGGGGATAAAGCAGATAAGTTTTCAGAAAAACACTCAACTTCCTCCCATGCCTTACAAGTGAAATAAAGGCACCAAGACAATATATTTAGCTTTCCCATATAAGTTGGCAATTCTTTAGCTTCTTCTTATTCCTAATTGCATAAAAAGCAGCTCTAGGAATCAGAGATATCAAGAAAAAGAGAGACACATCCAAACTGCATTCTCAAGTGAGATTTGGAATAACTCTCAACTAAACTTAGCCCAAGCCTTCTCTGAGCATGGTATTTAAGTGCCTTTGAAATTTTTATTCAGTGGCTTCTGGAATTTGCTTTCTTTGAGCCACATTGTATGCTAGCAAATGCTTTTAACACTGATTTGACCTTTTACTACCAGTTGAGTGTGACAGTATTGACATAATATTTGGTGCCAATGCAATTGAAAGCATTCTCCAAAGAAAGAGGGCAGGAAAAAAGCAGAAATAAATGCAGAAGAAAAATGTGTCCACAGAAAACCAATCTTGAAACTTATTACATTGAGACTGGTATTTGCTCCATGGCATAGCGTCCTAGAACCTTATAACATTCACTGTTAATTGAGAAACCATATTTCACATAGTTAAATTAAGGACAGTCAAGTATGCTTATCTCAGCCTCTTACTACCATTTCAAAAAATCAGGTATCACACCAAACAAATTTGGGAACGGTATGTATTTAGTTAGAACATCTGTTCTGTAAGTATGATCTGATAATATTAAAGCTGCCATGACAACCATATTAAAGGTCCTGGGAATAAACTATATAAAGTTAAAATCTCTCCTCTTCACAGATACCCATGTTTCATTAATATTTTACAGAATGCATGATACTGCTCCAGTAACCTTACTTACAGGTTTCTTCTAGCCAAAATGATCTCATCAGTTTTCTTTCAGAACTTAAAAAAAACAAAACCAAAACCAATTTTTCCAGACACTGCTGTGGGTTTTGTAATTGCCAGACTAATTTCCTTTCTTAATTGAGTTTTTTCGCAGCAGCAGTCTGTGGCTGCATTTTATAGGACTGATCTTCTGTAAAGAATTGGGAATCTCTGTTCACCCAAACAACTACTATTATTAAGCCACCAATGCCAAATTACACTTGTCTGTGGTAACTGTTTGAGAGGCCTTTTTGGCTGAAGAAACACATCAATGTTTTCTGAAGGGATTTCAGCATTGGGTAGGGATTTTTTGAGGGGTGGTGGTGCTTTTTTGATTGTTTGACTCTCTGGTTCTTTTTTCTTTACACTTCAGTCTAACAGTGGCTCACAGATCAGGTCTTAATTTCAATTTCTCCCTTATAACTAGAATTCTTCCTTTCCAAAACATGTTTGGACATATTCAATTATTGATCCAAAATTCTAGGAAATCTAAAAGGGTAAAAATTATAAGCTAAGCACTGTACCAATACTCAAAAGTTTCCATATGTATTATTTCTCTAGAATTCTATGCAAGTGGAAACGCTCAGGCTTCCCACAGAAGGCTTGCTATCTGACTTCAGCAATAAAAAGGGAATTTTTTGTATTATCCTCACTTTGGTCAAAGGGAAAATAAAAGGAAGTTAGGTCTACCTGTGCTGCTATACTTCACTTCAAATGCATTCCTCAAATCTCCTTCCTAAATCTTAGTTTTAGACACATATTTTCAAAAAAAAAAAAAGAAAAAAGAAGTTTTAAGACTGCAGTTCCATGAGATGTTAAATGTAGTTCTAAGCTGTCCGAGAAACACATTAAAAATTGTGGTGGCTTCCTGAGGTAAAATACAAATACAGTCTCAAGTCATTGGTTGTTCAGAGGTCTTAACATTTTAAAGTGTATAAACTGCTCAACTGAAGTTACAAGTTAAACTTTGTGCACCACTCTGCCTCTACAACTGCTGTGCAGCTACTGTAAGGGCTTTTACAACCATCTTTTCATAGCCCCTTTCCACACACACAATGCTCTGTGATTAGCCCTGAATGCAACCAGGATATCTCTGCCTTTCCTTGTAAACAGCTGCTGCCTGGTGACTCCAGCTCCAACACAGCATCACAGCAGCTCAGCATTGTTAACCTGCAACATGAGGCCCTGACACTCAAAGTCATGTCATGCTCTCCAGACTGTTCCCAAGCAGAGATACCAGGTCTACTGATGCTCCGAGTTCATCAAGCACTCTGGAGGATACTAAAGGAAGAGAGAAATAACTTCTGTATCAACTCCACAAAAGGGCATTTGTGCAGACACCTTTTGGAGCTGAAGACCTTAAGAACAATGACCTTTCAGAATCACACATAGCACACCTGAGAAGAAAGGGCCTTTGTCACCAACCGGAGGCAGGGCTAGTGGTATGTTTTTTGATGCTTCCCAGGCTTGACACTAGGTCACGCATAACAACCTTCTTCCCCACATTTTCATGCTGTGCTTTTCACCAGATAAGCGGTGAGCTCAGTAGAGATTTCCATGAACACCACTATATCACATCCAAGCGTCTTCTACCAGTTCTGATCCTCTCGTATTTCCAGACAATCCTCTGTTCCCTGCCATCCTCCTTACCGAGTCAAACACCACACAGCCCAGGAGTCTGCCACATTTTCAGCATTACACAGATTATGTTGAAATGCAGCCAGCTGCACCCACCCAAGCTCTAACTCTGTCTGGAGCCTACCACAGTGTTCTGTCTATGGCAAGCAGGAGCAATAACCGCTCTCTCTTCAGGGAGTCTGTGTGTCTGCATTGCCATCTAGAGGATTGCTGCCACACTCCGGTCCACTCTACAGCTCACAAACAGCATCTAGGGAAGGACAGGACAAATGATCTTGCATACTGACAGCAGCAGGACAAAACTGCACGCTAATAGCAGCATGGTCTTTTTTCCAAGACAGTGACAGAACCAGAAAAAAAACCTGCCTCAAACCAAGGAGTTCCACAGGCAGGACGGAAGGATGACAGGGTGCATGTAATGCGGTCTGTGACAAAAGGCAAAACCTGTAGTCACAGAGAACTTTTTTATCATTTGCTCAGGCTAATTACAGAGGTATAATTTTACTCCCCTTGATCTAAATAAAATCTCTCCTGCTAAGAGTACTGTATCAATGATCACAGAATCACTATCCTTCTAAAACGATTTTCTGTTCCGCACAATGGGAATACTGGCCTCTCACATTGCTACTCCCTTTCTATTCTAACTTAAGGTGTATCTTCTAAAACTTGCTGAATTACTTGGACAACAAACAGGACGAATACCCATCATGTGTGCTACAAGTGCTGTTCGAACCTTATAATGTACACAGGTTTGCATAAAACTAGCAATATTTATATCACAATCTAGTTACTGTGCACAGCAATGAGGATTTCAAGATGCATCTCAAACAACAAAATGCACAAAGGTGATGAAATGTTCAACAGCTAGCTAAGAGGCAATAAGTTCAGGAAAAGACTTTCATGTCATATATGCTGTGAGGATCCTTCCCTCCAATTTTATTCCTCCTGGTGAAAATACCATATGTATCAGGGCATAGGTCTGACCTGATGCTACTGTCCATAGCTTCACTTGAGAAAAAAAAAAACTGCTGCAACGCCATCCAAAGAGAATCTTCACAGCACTAAGAAGAACCTTATGCTGGAATGCTGCCTATATGGGAGGGAGAAGGAAGGAAGGAAGAACAACAGCAGCAAACTACAACTGCCAAATAAGCCTCCCTGATTAGCTGCAATTTTAAAACATCTGCAATGTACCAAATCATCAAATTTCCAAACACATATGGACATTGTAGAGTAATACACAGTGAAACTATTTTAATTCTTGTCAGGTTTCAACAGATTTGCCTTTATCATTCTGCTTATGATTCCTAAACAACAGAAGAACATACCATAAAGTTATATTTATTTATGTAAGAGATAACACTTTGCACCTTTTAAAAATAAAGGCAGACTAACTCAGGTGCTTGGAATTTACTGCTGAAATATAAAGCAGTTACATGACTTGCAATCAAGGTTAAGCCAGCACACTACCTACTAATAACCATAATTCATGGAAAGAAAGACACAAGCTGCTGAATAAAACTTCTTGTTTGATTGTCACAAGCCACAGTGGCATTCTTGGAGAGTTTTATACTCAGTGTAACTGAGTATAGGTGAGTGCAGCTGAAGAACAGGAGATAAGAGATAGGTTCATTTTTACAGCTCAACCCATCCCATGCTGATTTCATCCTTTCAAAGATGAACTGTGTTGTACAGACACCCTTCTTCAGTAGGAAATAGCCAGAGTATAAAAAACAAGAGGTCTTTTTAGAAACACACCTTGCTTGACAATTTATGTTTCAGTACTAAGTTCAACTGCATTTTGATGTAAAACAAAAGTATAGTGCAATAATCTGAATAAAGAGGTTTNCAAAAATCCAAACAAAACCAACTACAACCACCAGCTGAAAACCCTGGGACATACAATGGACTTAGGGCATCTTCTTGCATTACTGTTAAACAGAGAAAATAGCTATCTTCTCCCTGCTGTGCTCTGTCATTGCTTTTCTTCCATCATATCTGATGCGTCCTGACACCTGAGAAGCATATTTAGAAAGATAAACCAGCAGAAAGCTAATCTTACCATTTTAATAAATAGTAATATTTTTCTGTGGATGTAGCTATTTGTGCCAACATTCCAGAATTAGAGCAGTTCCAGTACCTGGGAGGAAAAGGGGAGCTTCCACTGGCAGCTAAAGCTGGATGTTAGTCATGCTGTGAAACCACACCCAGATCATGCTGAAGTTGCATTTGTGATGTAAACCCACATCTAAACACTGCCATCTTTCAAGCAATATGAAGTAAAAACTTTTTTTTTAATGTGAGTTGGGGGTAAAAGACAGATATTGCTCAAGAAGTCTTAAAATGAAAATACAACTTACTGATCAGAGTCATAATAATCCATGCACTTCTTTTTCTTATTATAAGCTGCAACTTTGAAGGGTACAATTTCCAGTGCTCGGAGGCCTGGAGCCATTGTCAACACTTTGGCGCCATGGGTTGGTTCATATAGATCCTTCCCAGTGTCAGGGTGTGGCATCCCTGCTGGATCTCGCCCTACAATGTAGNGAAACTAAAATGACAAGTCATCTTCCCAGTCCCACTCATTGGCACCACAGCAATACATACAGCGAGTTTTGGACATGAGTGAAAAATAATATTGGAACACGCAGAAGGTGAAATTACCTGTCCTTACTGTAACTGGATTAAAAAAAAAGACCACATTCCAGTCATCTGAGCCGACCCCCCACGCNCATCTTCTTGCATTACTGTTAAACAGAGAAAATAGCTATCTTCTCCCTGCTGTGCTCTGTCATTGCTTTTCTTCCATCATATCTGATGCGTACTGACACCTGAGAAGCATATTTAGAAAGATAAACCAGCAGAAAGCTAATCTTACCATTTTAATAAATAGTAATATTTTTCTGTGGATGTAGCTATTTGTGCCAACATTCCAGAATTAGAGCAGTTCCAGTACCTGGGAGGAAAAGGGGAGCTTCCACTGGCAGCTAAAGCTGGATGTTAGTCATGCTGTGAAACCACACCCAGATCATGCTGAAGTTGCATTTGTGATGTAAACCCACATCTAAACACTGCCATCTTTCAAGCAATATGAAGTAAAAACTTTTTTTTTAATGTGAGTTGGGGGTAAAAGACAGATATTGCTCAAGAAGTCTTAAAATGAAAATACAACTTACTGATCAGAGTCATAATAATCCATGCACTTCTTTTTCTTATTATAAGCTGCAACTTTGAAGGGTACAATTTCCAGTGCTCGGAGGCCTGGAGCCATTGTCAACACTTTGGCGCCATGGGTTGGTTCATATAGATCCTTCCCAGTGTCAGGGTGTGGCATCCCTGCTGGATCTCGCCCTACAATGTAGAAGTTAGCGCCGGCAACCATGCGTGATCTACAGTGCCACTGAACCTAGAACAGAGACAGGGAAAAACAGTTAACAGAAAAAAGGTCAAAATATGACTGAAATGTGCATGCTTTGTGTAGTTACCACTTTTTCCCTAGTGAGACACGATTTTTGCTATAGAGCCACAGCAAAACAACGAATCGATTATGGGAATCGCCACCAAACTTACAGCTAAGACATACTATTCCCATTTCATTTGCACATTGGGATTCTTCAAAAGTTACTTTAGCACAGTGTTTGGAACAGTATAATCAGAACGAGAAAGACAGAGCTCATCCATATCTAAGCTCAGTTCTTCCTGATGTTCTCACCTTCCAGCCCTTTTATATAAAAAGATAAATGCAAAAGCAACTGCTTTGGGAAGCTTAGTGGGATCTAGCCATATATTGCTTTATTTTAATCACAGTAATTCCTCCACCCTGACCAACAGAAAGCTGTCAAACATCTCACTGGAAGAAATACAAGATAAGCTACTTAAAGCATTCATGAATAAGCTATTTGACTAATCTACAAATTAAAAAAGAAAAATTACCCATACTCAGCATTTTCACCTGGTGCATGTGGCAAGGATGTTGTCCAAGGCAGGACTTTAACATTGAGTCTACATCAATATTAAGACCCAAAGGACATACAAACTAGGTAGATACTGCACATTAATGCTTGGAATAGGCTTTCAGAGCACTAAGACTGCTCACTTATACTGCAGGCTTCCAAGGTGAAAGCTGATCAAGCAACTCTAGCTTCAGTAAATATTTAATCTCTTTTCCCCCATCATTTTGAAATAATATGATTCTAACATACCTATATGAACTGGGGAGAAACAAATGTCAAAATCAGAAACTTCAGATTTACTGATTTTTTGCTTGGATGCTCCATTCCATCTAATATTTGAAATTTTGTAAATATTAACAAACAGCTTTCCCACATTGCTTTGCTGCACATTTCAAAACGAACAGTTTCCTAACAACTTGACTTTTACTTTTTTCCTTATAAAAAGTGTTCCGTAAATCAGTAGTCAGATAAAGAAATTAGGAACCAGTCATGAGTTATGAGAGCATCACTGGTATCAGTTATCATCTTGACCACAGCCAGACGTTACACATAACGGATTCCACTGCTATTCAAGCGTACAGGATGCTGTGGAAGCATCTGGATGCTGGTATCTATGCTAATAATTTTATTATTTATGTTACAAGCACAGAGTGGGCCACACACATGAAATTGCAGCATACCACAGCAGCTAGCAGCATATTTTCTGAAACTATTCTAGCATAGTTAAGAAATTTCAGTTTCATGTTGTCGTCTGGGTAACAGCAAGAACTCCATTTTGAATAAGTGAAGCTATTGGACTAAGACAATTTAGAACAATGTCAATCACACGTTTAAGACATAAAACTAGTAACCCTTGTCCCATTTCTATACATCTTCAGAATATATTTACTTTCCTAAGCAAGTGGATTTATTGCATTTTGATATTTTCCCTTACAGAACTGTTTCTTTACTTCCAAGGTAATTATCAGGAAGGTTAAAAATACACAAATGTTAAACTGATACTTATAAAACATGTCCATTAAAATCTTTACAGACTGGAAGGCCACATCCATCCTGTAGATAACCATCCCCACAGCTGCTTGCTGTTCTGTAAAGCACTTGTGCTACAGAAACAAAACCGGTACCACTGTCTTTTAAATGACCTATAGAAAATTATTGAAGGAAGAGTCTCTTTTATTTCTTGGCTACAAACATTACTGTCAGGCTGGACTCCGAGATCACTGGAAATGCCATATAGATTAGGAGAAATTTCATTCTGTTCAGAATAAGAACTGTGGATTTTGTTCCTCCTCATATGATCCTGAATACAAGACTGAAGTAGAAGATTCCTGTTCATTCTCACAAAAGGTCTATGGGGAACAGTACAAGATTCCCTACAGGAACTCACATGCCTCAACTCAATATGGACTACAGTTTTCTCTGAACTGAAAGCCAGTGCAAGCTCTGTTTGATCAGCCAACTGGCCAGCAGAAAATAAGCAACACCCGTCTAATTTAATTCCACTGGTGAGACCTCCTGTCTACCAAAAAGCTACCACACAGTTAACCTCTTGAGGCTGGTCAGATTTTGAACTTCCTGTGACTCATGGAGGGAAAACAGGAAAAGAAAAAAAAAAAAAAGAAAAAAAGAGTAGTGAGATGAAGAACCAATAACCCCTAAAAGAACTGTACTCAAATGAGAGCATTTATTCTCTCTGCTGCTTCCCACAGACCTCTAGGGATTCCAAACCAAAACCTGGCTTCTAAATAAAGTGTTGCCAAATAGTTATTTCATACAAAAGCCTTGAAACAATTCTCTCTGAATTAAGTTTGCCAAAAAATAAACAAAGCCCCTTTTTTTCTAATTTGCATATAGCCCTCCAGCATACAAACATTTTTGCTTAACAGTCATAAAAATTCTCAGAATCACAGCATGGTTGGGGTTGGAAGGGACCTCTGGAGATCACCCAGTCCAACCCACCTGCTAGAGCAGGTTCACCCAGAGCAGATTGCACAGGAATGCATCCAGGCGGGTCTTGAATGTCTCCAGAGAAGGAGACTCCACAACCTCTCTGGGCAGCCTGTTGCAGTGCTCTGGTACCCTCAAAGAGGTTTTTGCTTGTATTCAGACAGAACCTCCTGTGCTTCAGTCTGTGCCTGTTGCCCTTCATCCTATCATTCACCACCACTGAAAGGAGTCTGGTCCCATCCTCTTGACACCTACCCTGGAGATATTTATAAACGTTGATGAGATCCCCTCTCAGCCTTCTCTTTTCCAGGCTAAACAGACCCAGCTCTGTCAGTCTCTCCTCATAAGAAAGGTGCTCTAGGCCCCTAATCATCTTTGTAGCCCACTGCTGGACTCCCTCCAGTAATTCCTTATCCTTCTTAAACTGGAGGACACAGAACTGGACGCAAACTCCAGTATGTTAACATTCAGGGCAACTACTTGTTATGTTAACAGATCTTATAATTCCTTCTGAAAAACACCAGAACAAGGCAGAAGGATTAATTCATTATCATACCCTTATCACTGTAAAGAAAGGAACACATAAACCCAATGTTGTCTCCCACCATTTCCAGCAAAATCCTTCAATATAGAAGTTTCTTCATAGAAGAATGTTTTGGTTGCTGACAGAGGGAGCCTTCACAGTCTGGTTTCCCAAGGAGAGTTAGTCTCCTCTCTCCTTTTATAAAAGCACAATGCACAAACGTCAGGCATAGCACAAAATACTTTAGTGCATCATCAAAGGGCTTTTGTTTTCTTTTAAACTCTTGATGCATTTACCTCAGTTGGTCCAGCATACATCATGGGGGAAGGGAATATAGCCACCACTGTTGTTTCTGGATTCAAGACTCCCTCCTCCAGTACTGCAGCGTGTTGCTTCATGCGCCACATGAGAGGAACGTCATCCTCTTTTGTCCAGCCTCCAAGTGGGTGCAAGAGTAAAACTGGGCGCCGGTAGCCACGTTCCAAAAGCTGCTTATGAGTATCCTGCATCAAAAGAGCATGTCCATTGTGCACCGGGTTGCGTAACTGGAATGCAAAGACAGCATCTACAGAGAAAAAAAGAGAAAAAAAATATAAGGAAAGTAAGTTATTTTATCAGGAGTTGTACAACCACATAAAAATCTTCAAACAGTACAATCTTCCTGCTGAACTCTATTGAATAAGTATTATAGTATTAGTCACAGGTCATTAAAGGATTATGAATTATTATAAAATCATTATAATCAATAAGCAAAACTAATAAAAACCAACCGTACTATAAAAAACATAAACCAGCTTCCTTCATTTTTGAGATTTCCACAGAATTACTCTAGTTTCTCCAATAGCTGTAATTTTATATTTGGATTTTTCACTTGCATGAGCATATAATATGAAGTTAAATTCTAAGAGGAAATCACACTGAACCTTTAAGACAAGTGGCATAGTGTATCACCAGGAGAATAAACGGACATGTTTGCAACAAAAGAAATAAAAGGGGATTTAATGTGCTGTAATAAGTTTCCTTCACCGAAACAGCTTAGTAGAGTCTACACACAGTGAGAACAAATCAAGGCTAATCGCTATCCCAAAGTATTACAAACCCTTTGACGAAAAACCCTCACACAACCAGAATTTCTCCCTTCTGCAAATTAAGATGAACCAAGATACACTGCAAGACAGCAAAATCACTGTAACTTCAAGGTTTCCCAGTAAGGAACCAATGAAATCTAGTGAACAGGTTTTTTTCAGGTATCAAATATATTCATTTAAGGGCTACTTAAACAAAGGCTGGTATCCGAAGCCTGCAGATCCTGGAAATATTGACCACACTGAAAAAAGACAGGAGCTCAGGACCAATCTCAGTTTGCATTCTTGATATTCATCTCTTCCCTCACACTTAGAAGTGCTTAGGAGCTGCCTGCCAGTCGCTGCTACAATGAAGGCAGTATGTTCTCTGCTTTATGACATGACTCAGCTTCTTATTTATCTGCCTAACACGACTGCTTTAGTGAGAAAAACTGTTTTGTTTCTTCTGCAATATAAAGCCAGCAGTTGGCTCACAATTTTTAACTGTGATGCATTAAACTTTGCACCAGTTTACTTGCATTACTGTCATAAGCTTTGATGCCCAGAAGTAGCATGAAACAGAATTAAAAATAGAAGAGCATGAAAGCTCAGCACGCAATCATACCTCTATGATTTTAGCCAAACCTGACAATTTTTAAATCATGTTCTACCACATTTTAAGATTATCTTTTCTTGCATTATGAAGATGTCTAGTGTGCATGGAAAGATAAAGTTCAGAACTTCAGGCATTACCAGCTTCTCTTGTGCATTTAGGCAATGCAATGCCTGAAATCATAAAAATCAATACCGGTAAAAGGCAAAGAATGCCACCTAAAAGAGCATTCAAAATCTTCATCCTTGAAACAATGCTAGCCCCTGTGGAATGGAGGCAGCAGGCATTTGAATAAGCCTTTGCAGGAAAAAAAAGAACAGGAAGAAATCACTCACCAGCATTCATTTCCTTGAACTTCTGCCTTAGTTCAGCTGGTGTGAGACGGTATTGATCGAGTCCATCATTCCAATAAATACGATCAAGGACCTGTAGATCTCCACCAACAAGCCAGTTCCCTTGCTCCATAACCATCTAACAAATGAAATGAAAATCCTTGTTAGGATTGGTTGTCAGCTGCTCCTGAGTATCTAGAGCATTGCCATGGGAGCACATCTTTACCAAAGGAAGAGTTCCAGGTTAATTTTGAGTCTCAAGTGAAGCATCAATGTTTTTTTCAAAAAAATAAGAAAACTGATTACACATTAATATAGAAGTAAAATATCCATAGTCTTCACAGACGCATAACTACTAGTCATACACATATTTTTAGAATACAAAGGCTTTCCCTTTTTAAGAGAAAGCTCATAATTTGAGGTTTGTTTGATTTCTTTTTATCTTATTTTGTCACAGGTGTAAACAAAAAGATATTGTAAAGACAAATGTCAAAAGAACCATATTTTGGCTCTGCAAAGCTCCGATGCAACACTTATATCAGCTTGCAAAAGCAAGCACAGCAATGCAATGACTACGTTACAACTAGAATATTTCAGTCCGATATACACGTAAGGTCAAGATAATAAAACATACTGAACACAATGGATTGGAAACAACTCCCCAGAGAATTAAGCAATGAACTCTCCAGGAATGGGGCCTATTTCAAAAGCATCCAAATCAGGCAGTTCTCACATGCTCCACATGCAGGCAGAATAGAAGTTTTCTTGCCTTTACAATGCATATATCCGCTGATTAAGGAGCTCTGATGATCCATCCGGCTACACAGATGGATGTGTTTCCTAGGCACACTAGAGGGCAAAGTTCCCTCTTCTGTAGCACAGATTCTACAGTAAATTCTAAATTCATTTCATGTGTACATATTGACGTTAGATTTTCACACTAAGTGCAGACTATTCAACAGCTGCATAGAACAAAAAAGCCTCTCACTTTCGTTTCTGCTCAAATGTTTTAATTAGTTCTCAAAGTTGTTTTGCTGTCAAAATACACCAGTCACATAAATCACCTTCACTTAATTTGCAGCTCCATAAACAGTACAGCTAAAAGAACTAGATTTTCAACATTTAAACACACACCTTGATATAAGGATGCTCCTTGCATGTTGTTCCCCATTGCCTAGCACAGCGTTCCTCTTTCCTGTGCTCATAGAATTCAGGATTACGGAGAATGGCCACACGGCGACCTTCATACACCAGTGCAATTGCTGTACACCCGTCCAGTCTTTCTTTGTCTTCTTGAGTAGCTGCTAGCACTATAGGCACTGACAGATTAATAACTCCCCCTGCAGAGTGAAGACAAAAAAAAAGCACACCCTTATCCTCAGTAATGGTCATCAATGATATTATGAAAATCTACCCTCCTAACAAGTTACAGTCCAGGCTGTCAGTGTATCACACAGCAGGTAGTTCAAGAATTATTTTAACAAGGGTCTTCCTTTCCTTCATTACTATTACGGAATGCTAGTATGGACCAAATCTTTCAGCACACCAAGCTAAACAGCAATTAAATTGCAAATCTGAATTCTAATATCAGTTTCTTCAAAACAAATTAGAAATGTGCATTTCAGGTTTAAATGTTCTTCAAAAATGAAAACATTTCAAAAATAGAATTTGTAAAGGCAAAAAGACAAAACGTTCAAACTCTAACATGACGGTAGGTGTAAAAAGAATAAAACCATCAAGTTTAAAACTGATTATTATAATATCCTACTCACTCACCCCAGGTTGTGCATGAGCCTGATAATGCCTTACCACACCACCACTAAGAAGCTAAGCATTGACAATATTTTAGAAGTAGGATTAATTTGCTCAGTTTTAAAAATGCTAAGTTCTAGCCTACCATCGAGGAGACAGTCAAAGTGAAGGCACTGCAGGTATTCTCTCTCTCTCATAAAGCCATTCAGGGGTGTTGCCCAACCTTCTGCTAGCACTTGCACCCACTGCATATCCACCTTGTAAAGAAATGGAGAAAACAGAGCAGATGAAAGTTGTTGCTTAATGATTGACATCAAATATGAATCATAATAGATCATGATCTACCCATAAAATGCAGGACAGTAAAAACAGAAGATTTCTCAGTTTTTAATCAAAACAAATTCAAAGATTCTACAAGTAAGAAAAAAAAAAAAATGAACAACTGGTACCTCACTGTTAATATTTCTGGCTATTTTCCAATCCCTACACTAGATCAAATTCCCATCTGTTAAAAAACCAAGCAACAAATAAACAAAATAACACAAAACAAAATTTATTCCTAAATGTTTTATAAAGTTCATTTTAACAGAATTAGAGAGTCCCACTTGCATTTATTTTTTTAACAAAGCAAGATAGCCAAGAAGTAAAAAAATAAAATAAAATAAAAACAACACATACAATTACCACAAAAATATCAGAATTATGGGGGTGAATATTAAGATGTCTAATCTTAAAACAGATTAGATAGAAAGGTTTTATTGCAGAAACTAGTGAGACAATCCAGAAGTAAAATTCCCTTGGGACCAGTACTTATTTTAGTTTAATAGTTATCAGCCTACAGGGAATTTCCTTCCTTAGCACTTGAACAGTCACACTACCACTTAGTGTGTGGCCTCTATTATTTCTGCATGTGTATTACTAAGACTTAGTCAAGTCCTTGACAAGGACAGACTGCTTGTGCAAGGCTCTTTTGCAAAGAGCATGACTAATTTTATTACACTGTTTAATTTATGCTGAGGCGAGTACAACACACATTTTCTTCCCAAGCTTACATTATATACTTGCTTGATATTTAACAAACCATTGGCTGGGGATGGAGGGGGAAGTGATTTGTTTTTCTAGATAGGGAGCAATTTAGAACAGGATATTACATAAATTTAATAATGTTGACCTTAAATATGTATTCCTTATCAAAGCAATAACTAGTTTTACAGACACACACGTGAAAGGAATCTAGCAAGATGCAGTGAAAGGAAGTATTAAAATTTGGTAGTAGCAGAGGGTTAGGCAAATTTTAAAACTATTTAATTCAGTGCTTAGTATGTAATCTCAATCTTTCAAAGTCAAATTACTCACTGCAAATGCTCAAGTCTGAGCTTAGCTCCTAAATCAAATGCTTAGCTTTGAGTTCTAGTAATACTATCAAAAAGCCAGTGAAAGAACTCATACATTGTATCTGTGTTTAGGCCTAGTTCTTCAGAAAAAGATGATGAGGTAGAACAGAAACACAGCCAGAAGTAGCTTTTTCTAATTTATCTGAGTTGGAAAATAGTGCCTTTAACAAAAATAAGAAGAGCTGATCAAGTTGATCCATGCTTTACCACATTTTCTCTGCTGAAAGCTAGAGAAGCAGCATGAAGATGTTCTAAACAGAAGAAAACCAAGCCAAACACAAAACAAAAAAAATAAAGTAGACTTAAGCTTGCAACTGCTCGAGCCTAGTATATAAGATTACTATCGTTCAGCTGAAGGTTACCAACAAGGAGAATCAAGAAGCAGTAACTAATTTCCTTCATATTTCTAGGTCATTACAGTTCAAAATAAAATGGTTTGTGTAAGTAAACTAAAAAAGTAAATAAGTAATTCTTCTAGAAGCAACTGCTCATACAAAATGTGCCAGGCATGGATTAGTCCGTGGATGGGGTGGGAGGGAGGCATGGGAGGAAGTTGCTGTAAATGTAATCTCCATGCTTGCGATAAACTAAGTAACATTATACCAGATACTTTTAATGAAGTCACGAAGATTCAACTATTCTCTCTAGTAAGTGATTAAAGAAAACACAGATGCTGTGATTTCTCTCAAGAAAAGATGGAAAACGTTTATCAAGATACATTCTGTAACAGTACAGGTATTTTGACTATATCTACTTCCACTGAGCAACAGACTAGACTGTCTTTCAACTTTAGCAGTGAGACAACTGAACACAAATACCTTATTTATTTCCAAGGTTAACAGAGACTCAGCATCAGTTTTGGCCAACTGTAGCTTGTTCTCTGGCACATAAAGTTCTTTCACCTCATAAGAGGCATCCACTGGTACAATGTCCTGTATAAAAGAAACAGAACTTAATGTTTGGTCATAATGCTTCTTGGACACTGAACAAATGGTCAAGAAGTAAAATTCTGATGTTGCACTACACTGTAGAAGAGTTCATTCATTCTGTAATGTTTACTCTTTTAAAAGCCAGCACTATTCCAGGTTATGATATATTGCTAGCCAAGGTGCTGGCTGGGTAACTAAAGCAAAACATTCTGACATTTTTTTCTAAACCTTAAGTACCCTGTATAACATTTACCTAGAAAATACTTAACTATTGAATTAAGAGCAGTTTTCATAACTTATTAATGCCTACATTATCTACAGCAGAAGGCTCTATGCTTTTATACTAGCTAAAGAAGTAAAAAAAATTTCAGAGACTGAGCATTTTTAAGTCATTCACTATACAACATACATTAGAAGTGGTAACACAGGTAAAAAAAAAATCTTCCTTCAACTGAAAGTGATTAATACTGAAGTCCAAAATAAATGTATTACCTACAGTTAATAACACCAGTGTCCTAATACATATATTAACACTTAGAACACTTACAAGTGAGTCCATCTGTTCATATATATACATATATGCAATTAAAGAAACTCTAGTTTTATAACCAGAATACCACAGAATATCTATTTAAAAAAAATATATATATATTCCCCCATGCATTTTAGACAAGACATTCCCACTTCTCGTAAGAGATGAATATAAGGATAAAAACTATTTTAAAAAGGGGAGAAGGGAGAAGGCCATCATGATTCAACTTTAAAGAGTCTCCTCTGATAAAGGATGGTGTAAAATGTCAAAACCCAGCCAAATGTTCCACTGATATTCAAACAAACAAACAAAACACCAAAAACCAAGCAATCAACTCCAAAAAACCACACACACACAAAAAAACCTTCAGTGAAAAGCAATTGATAGTTCTTTTTAAAACAGGTTTTCCAGAGTTTTGGAAACTTTTGTAAAGTAATGCTTTACTTTTCGGGAGGGGGGGGGAAGTTCACCCTTACAGCAACGTATATACAGACCCATAACAAGAATAAAGAAATTATCTTTATTTTTCTAGCATATGCAGCCCAGAGTAAACAGATATGCCTGTAGGCAACACAAAGTTTGCCCAGGCATTTTAAAGCATTTATCCAAGCATTTATCAGACATTAAGCACTGCCTCCATGGAAGGTAAAACAAAGGGAGTGGGAGGATAAAAGCAAGAGGGAGATAAAATAATCGCAGGAGTAAAAAGGCATGGCAAGTCTCACTGGCTGTTACGTATTTTGTATCTCCAAAGACAACAGTAAAACAAGTTAAACTAGCACTTAGAAATACTGCTTTATCAGAAAAAGCTCAGTCCATTCCATATCAGACGTCATTAGGGAAGTTGATTTTATCGGACAGTAAGTTAGGCAAAATATGCCTTCTATTTTCTCTGCCTGAGCAGCAGCATTACAGTCCAGGAGAGCTGCAGCAGATTCCTACCACAGCAATAAGCCCAGAATCAAATAAAGGTAATTCCTGCTGTAAAGAACAGCAGACCTTACAAGCAAAGCGTAATGACTGAGTACACATTATCTGTGAAGCAGTATATTCTCCTCCGGACGCTAGTTCATTACCATGCTAGAACGTCCTAATTTTACAAACCATCAAAAGCTTAAAATAAATGTACCGATTAAGAAGGTCTCTTCAAATATTAACCTGGTTTTAGTGTCCCACTAACTGGGAAACCATAGAGAAAACAAAGGTTTCATAATGCATTTTCTGTTAACGATCTACTTCACTATAAGGATGTAAAAAGCTTAAAGGCAGTTCCGGCAACACTGAGTCATACATCTAGAGAATTTGTAGGATTAGTAAATCTAGAATCCCTTGCAGACATAAAAATAGTATTTAAAGCAACATCTTAGATTTAATATTAAAAAAAACCAAACAAAAACCACAACCAACCAACCAAACATCACACAAAACCAAAACCAAACAAACAAAACCACCAACAACACAGCAACAAGAGGAATCCATAGGTCTTTAAACTGTATGAATTTGAGGAAAATGCTAGGCTAGCAAGCCACCTAGTGACCACTTTACTGTAGTAACTTTACTCAAAGGTTCATTGTAATCACACAATATTCCTCAACATTTATTATTTCTCAATGCATCCATATAAATAATGGCAAAATAATAAAAAAATAAACTAGATGCTTTACGGGAATGCGCTTCCACAGACTGTGGTGGTAGGCTCTTTGCTGAGGCCAACATCCTCAAAAGCTTGTTAAGAAAGGGCTGCCAAGCAAGTTTCTGCTAAAAGGGCATTCAGAAGTGACATCCAATCTCAATTACTGAATGACTAGTCTCATAAATTCATATTAATTGAGGTGTGAGGCCACTAAATTATTTAGATATGTTAAAAAAAAAATATTTGCTTGACTATAATAATCACTGATTTTTAGTACCTACAGCTTGCAGGGACGTTTGTCAATACTTTGAGTCTGGGGAAAACTGACAAGTACAACAACCATGATCTAAACAGAGGTACGATTTTCTGGAGAGAGGGCCTTTTCTCTGCCCATCAGCTGTGCTCTATCACATCTTAAATTCACTTGAGCCATAGAAACCCTCCTTCACTTGTGCCAACAAGCCAAATTTCGGAGCCCAGACATTCACTGCTGTTTCTCTCAAATGCGTAAAGATGCCCTTTACACATTTGTTTTCATCTAAATAAGTCATGTTTAGCTTACATGGCACATCTGTTCTTTAATAATAACTCAAAAATCATACTTTTTTTTAGCAATTTGTGCTACGAAAATCTATTTCAATAACATTCATTAGTATATTTTCAGAAGAAAACAACCACAACCAAAGCACACATACCTCAAAAATAGAAAATCCATAACTTTAATATACTGAGGTGTTCGGTTTCAGTTTGGTTTTGTTGTTTTTTTTGTGTTTTGGGTTTGTTTGTTTGTTTGTTTTAATTATGCTTAAATGCTTATACTGGTTTCTGCTCACTCTTGCTTACCTCTTTATTCTTGTACCTTTAAGTCTTCGCTATAGCCGTATAAAACTAATAGTACAATCTTGCATATCCTTTATACAGAGCATGCTGCTTTTTTTTTTTTCCTCCAGCTTCTCACATAAAGTAACTATCAGCTTTATCACAGTACCACAGAGGGGCCTCTGGAAATCATCTAGTCCAGCCTCCTGCTCAAAACTAGCCCAAGCACAGCAGGCTTTTCAAGAACTTGGCCAATCAAGTTTTGAATATCTCCAAGGATGGAGCACCCACAAACTCTCAGGGCAACTTGTTCTAATATTTTAACATCTTTAGAGTGGAAGGTTTTATTCCCTTATGACTCATTTGAATTTCACGTACTTTATTTCACGTCTGTTGGCCCTCATCCTACCCTTGTACACCTCTGAGAAAAGTCTTCATTAGTCCTCTCTATGCCTTCCAATTGGGGTACCAGAAACAGCAACAAGAGCTCCTTTAGTCGCCTCTTTCTTAGGCTGAACAAGTCCAGTCTCTCCCTGTATGGTGACACGCTCCAGCCCCTGACCATCCTGGTGACCTGCTCAACTGACTCTAGTACATCAGTGTCTGTCTTCTATCAGGTGAGAGAGAAGGGCACAAACCTGGACATGGCATCCAGATACGGTCTCACAAGTGCCCCATAAAACAGCAGGATTGCTTCTCTCAACCTGCTGACTATGCCCTTGCTATTACAGCACAGTATGCAGTTGGACTTCTTTGCTGCATGGGCACTTGTTTCCATAATGCTTGTATCTTCCTTGTGTCTTAGGAAGAAAGATACTTTGTTTAGTTATCAAAAAGATTTGTTTTTCCACACGTCAGCATATATCAAAGTTAAAAGGTAGGTATGCCGCAAGTTAATGTCATTGTACTGTATTTCATACAAACACTTACTTCCAACATTATAAACCATTTTAAAAATCCCCATGGTCTGCACTTTGTCTTATTAATCCCAGTTAGTCCCACCCCGTCACCTTTTGCTGTAGGTATTTGGTTTGAACATTGTGTCCAAACAAGTCACCGTTATATTCATATAAATTTTCTGCTGAAATTATTTTGAAAGCAGAACGAGACAGGAAACAAAGTTTCACATGAAATAATGATTTGGAACCCAGCTACTAGCTGAGTACAATCAATTGTGTCAAATATACTCTATTGAGTGCCTAATTTAAGTCAAATAATGAAAAAGTGGGCTGAAGACCTGTAATGCCTTCTCTACATGAATGCCAGATATTAAAATACTAAGCTCCCATGTTTGCAAGTTTCTCAGTAAAAAAAAAAATACTGAAAGATGTTTTAGAGCCTGCTATAATTCATGATGATGAACAAAGTGTTCACACAGAGTATTCTTTACTACTAAATTTTTGATAAGTGATAAGGAACTAGACAAGATTGAGAACTTTGCTCCAGAGAGAGTAACTGTGTTGTTACCATGATAGCCGAAGTATAATTAGCGGTGTAAAACACACCAACAAAAAACCCCACAGATATACAGAACAGTAGAATCCATTTCCACACATTTTCCAGGAACCACCAGCCTCAAACTTTACATCTTTAAAAAAAAAAAAAAAAAAAAAAAAAAAAAAAAAAAAAAAAAAAAAAAAAAAAAAAAAAAAAAAAAAAAAAAAAAAAAAAAAAAAAAAAAAGAGAGACCAACCTTTTAAACCACAACAATGAAGAGCAACCCCTAACTTCTACCCTGCTCCAAAATACAGAATTTTAATACAACTGCAGGGAATTGTGTGAATATAGCTAGGAAATCAGTACCATAACATATCATGAGGACCACCTTCCCAAATACAAGTATAGTGCTAAGCTTAGATAAGAATTTGGCTGTAACTGTTGGGGGTGAATGCGAAGTAGAAGGGACAGAAAGTTTATACCTACACTCACAGCGGATTGATCTAAACAGTAGTAGAAGTGCATAATCGAATTCCTGTTTGGGGTGTGGTATTCACAGAGCTGTCATAAGCTGATGTGACTTTTATACAAAGGTAGTTAAAAGTTTAAAGGTACCTACTGGAAATGCAACTCTTTCCTTGTATTCTTTTGCACTTCCTTGACAATAAAGGTGGCATTCCTGAGCTATGAGTTCTTCAGAAATCAGTGCCTGGGCTAAATATTGAACTTATTCCATAGTAAGGAAATATGAACTTTGTGCAGTGGGTTAGATCAGCTCTATTTGTTAGCAGGAAAAACAAGAACAAAACGAATGAAATATTTACAGCCAAACACCCACACTAGGCTTGTCTGACTACATTGGCAAATTTCGGCAAATTGAAAGCCAAATTTATCATGCTCAAAAGCTACACAAGCCTTCTGACTGAAAAACAAAAAGTGTGCAAGCACTGATTTGTACAGTACTGAAAGCAGTCAGGGAGTGGGGGGAAGGGAGGAACTTTCCATATAATTCAGTTTAGGTAGCTTTAGGAGATAACAGTATCTTGCATTCTAGGTCCCTAAAAAGAACTTCAAAGTATCTATTGCATTTACATGCAAAAAAACCAAACCAGGTGACACTCAAAACCAAGTTATACCACACAAGAACTTTCCAGATTCAATAGCTGCTTATTACTCATATTTCTGTGTGGTTACCTCCCTTTTTCTTCCATAAGGGACTGAACATATGACCAATAAATTTGTTTCAGAGTTCTTTTCAAATACTATGAAAAATCCTAAGAAGCAAAAAAATCCACTACCTATGCAAGAACATTTCAAATTCTTGTTTAATAAAGGTGTGTGTATACCTGTCTATCTCAAAACACATTTATACAGTTCCAGCTGTCTTCTCTTTAATGGCATTATTGTCTAAATTAGTATAAAAACAGGTCTTGAAATTCAAGGATTAACAATGCTTTGAACAGACTTCTTCCCAAAGTTTTTTACAGCTTTTGAAACAAAATAAACATCCCAAATTATTTTTAAGGCTACTGGTCTATAGTCTTTTTCTTTACTAATCACAATGGATTATTAAAGAACACAGACAGAGCTTATTCCAATTAAAGTAAACCTACAGAAAATATATTCTGAAGATATTACTGTATTATTATAATATGGCCTGAGAACAAGCCATGCCTGTTCAGCCATGGCTTGGTTTCATTGTCTCTCAAGTAAGCAACTACTAAGATATCTTGACATTCATGATACTGTTGCCTACAAAGAAAGAAAAAATAGCGCTAAAATGTGCCTTGAGCAAAGGACAGAGCAAAGCTGACTGGCCAGGAGCCAGCATTCAGCATTGGGTACCAAGTGTACTAATGCAAGACTTTTGGAATCACTACCTTGGCACATGTGACGTTGGTTTCCGCAATTACGAAATGTACTGAATTGTTCTGAGAAGGAGGTGCAGGGCCTTCCACAGCCAGAAACTGACACCTCCCATAGGCAGGACTCCTACACAGCTCTCTCCTTCTCTCTTCCAAAAAATATTCAGATGAATATTAGGGTAAAAATCTAGAATTTGGCTGTGGTTTTCTGCCCTGTCTTATCTCCTGAGCAACCTCGAGCAAGCAGTGATCTATTACCAGAGTTTTCTTGAAAATTTAGATACAAGAGACTGAACCTCTTCAGAGCTGCACTGGCATCGAGGATTAAAATTAATGCCACACTGGCTACATGATAATGTCTTTTGCTTGTACCAACTTTAACAATTGATAGACTTTTACTCAAACTATTGCCTACACCCTAAATTTCCAGAATAACTCTCTCACAAAAACCATGAATCTTTGTCTGCTAAGAGTATCTAAATTAAAACAATCGTCTGAGACATCATCCCTCTACCTATTGAGTATAAATAAGGATGTAAGGAGACATGTTTCTTCTACACAAAGATTAGCAAATTCTGGGGGTACTGTTTCAGGAAGATAAAGCCATCTCGTTGCTGCCTTCACTTCTAGTAACTTTTGGGGGTTCTGTCATTTTGTTTACTGTGGGTGGTTTGTTAGGGGATTTTTTGTTTGTTTCTTTCCGAGTCTTTTGGTTTGGGGATTTGTTTTGTTTCGGTTTTGTTTGTTTGGGGTTTTTTAGGTTGGGTAATGAGCTGAATCCACTTATCAGACAACAGGACAAGGCCCGGAGGCTTCAAAATGGATGGTGTAGAAAGAGACCTACCTTGTCAGACCATTAACTCAACTCAGCCACATCAAGATCAGCTTCCTGAACTCGTTATTACACAATTGCAGGATTACTTTTACTAGCACAAGAGAAACGGTGGGAACAATCAAAACCAGACACAACCATAGCAGCTCCTATTTTAAGTCAGCTCTAATTACCGTGTAACTGCCTGCCAGTCTCTTCACATCTGCAGCATATATTAATTTGTATGCTTTAGAGACAAAGTAAAAAATTCGAGACTCTTACAAACACTAGCAACCAATTCTGAAGTCCACATTCATCACTGGTTCTGTAATAACTGAGACAGCCTTCTCTCCCTTCCAGCTATGATAATATAAATTAATTTTCCACCTGTCCAAATTTTCTTTCACTTAGAAATCAATGTTCAGGTTTAAAAAGGAAACATATAATAGAACAAGTTTAAAACCTAGAATTTAAAGATGTGCAACTGTTCAAACTCTTAAAAATTGTCTCTGCTTTTCCCAGCACATACATTCAGATTGCAGGCACAAATGCTTTGAAAAAAGTTATTAAGACATATCTGCATTTCTGCTCACCCTCTCTTGAAGAAGTTCCACAACTTGCTGTATACAATCATTCACATCACAGGAATCAGTTTTCAGCACAAGCTCTGGGGATTCTGGTTTTTCATACTCAGAGTCAATCCCAGTAAAACCTACAGAACATAAGACAAAAATCTTAAGTGACTTTTCCAAAAGATTATTCCATTTTAACATTGTTCACAGACATTTTGCTAGATATAAACCAACACAACAGACAAGAGCACAGTTTTTGCTTTCTTAATACAGGATTTCTTAGGGAAATCAACAGTATTTTCTTTATCAGACCATCTGCTAATCCTACTACATGACTACGCCCAACTTCATTCTGCAGCACATACCCACCTTATTTTTGTTGATGAAGTTATTTGATTTATACTGTGAAAAAGGAGCACTGGCAGAACTGTGCACATCAACAAATAATTAGTCATCCATCAGCTGCCAATTATTAGCTGTGATTGTTGTTTCGGTTTTGTTTTTTTAACACAAAGCGTGATGTGGATCGAACAGCCTATATGTATATTTACACTCATGCCACCAAGCAGTACTCTGAAGAGCAAGGAATTCCAACACCAATTACATCGGTTTAAATAACATACCCACCTTAAGATAGCTGTTAATGTACAATAGATGTGTGCATTTATATAATTATATATGTTACAGCTATTGTTACAGACTGTACAAGCTACCAGTAACACTTGTTCTGGCCTGCTTAGCTAGCAATCTGCTTGGAAACCTCTAGAGGAGATTCTGACTGACCGTGCATAAACAAGAAGGAAAAAATCAAGCCCAAAGGCAAAGCATGTAAGCACTACAAGTCAGATCTGCAGCAGAAATTTCAGCTGAGATACAGCAACTGAACATCTGCACCCTCTACAACTGCAAATGCAAACATTAATACTTGAGTTTTTCACTTCAGACTTAAGTACTCTCAAAATCAGTAGCTTAATTCCCCACCTAAGAAAAAGATCCGTTGCTGCAGTACTCCATGTGATAAAGAAAGGCCGATATCTGTTCCAAAACCTGTATATTTTGTAAGTATCTGATTACTGGAGAAGTGGGAGTAGGGGGCAAAGAAAGTGTCCTATTACCACCACCAGAGAAAAAGATGCTAACAGTTGCTGACACTCCTTGTGAACGGGCAAGTTAATTCCATTTTCATCTTTCTATGTCAGATAGGTCGTAAGATACAGTCACTTTTCTTGCTTTGATTCTGAGCAAACCTCAGTTCAGCCTTATTTATTCCTGGTCGCCACATGATCTGTTTGGTAGCACTAGAAGCATCAAGCGACCAGTCATGCAGAATATCTTAGATTTCTTGAATTTGTATGACTTCTGGCTAATGGCAAGTTCATCATTACGGTATCTGCAAACTCAGCCCCTGAAAGTTATTACTGTAAAAACTGCTTTGCTTAATACAGGTAAAAAGTGCTATTGTCAACCTCTGCAAACTATAACACAGAGCAAAGAAGCACTTGAAACAATACTTACAATGAGTTGTCATCTATTTAAACATTTTTTATTGCAGGCTGTACTTAAATCTCGATCTGAGGCTGGCGATAGGAAATCATTTTCATGGGCGCTAGCATAGTACACTAATTTCAAAACAAAAGCTAATCTCTTCAGATGTATTCTTAATAGTCTTTATAGAAAGATTGTCTTCACAGAAAGATCATGCTTTACTTTTTGGAAGAAGATAGTAACTCTTATTAATGCAATTCTTTATAGACTTTTTGATGAGAGGATAGTCAGTTTTGCCCTTTTACTGTGCTACGCATTTAACTAGTCAGCTGCATGAGCTAGAAGAGGATGGCAATTTTCTGCCTGGTCCTGTCCGCACTCTATGCTGCCTTTAAGGGTAGTGACAGACCTGAGCGCAACCACTTAGGTGGAGTCAAATTACACGAATGTTTCACTTATGTAGAAAAGATGTGACTACATCTAGGTTCACCTTTAATTTCTCCAGCCCTGGCTTTCTTATAGAGTCCTTTAACATCTCTCTGCTCACAGACATGCAATGGAGCATCCACAAATACTTCAAAAAAAGGCAAACTTGCCCCTTCATGAATTCGTCTGGCATTATTGCGATCCTGAAAGAAAACAAAGGAAAACACTAAAAGATTGCACCTCACATATTGTTTTTCTCTTTCTGCTTTCTAAGTTCATTTTAAAGAAGCTGACAGTAAAACGTAAACAAGTTTTCAAAGTTTGAAAAAAGAAACATGATTTGATCAACTGATGCCCTGCAAGCTACATCAGTTTAGCTACAGTTCATCACATGGTAAAAGCTGACATGAAGATCTGAGATATTTTACATTCTAAAAATACCCAAACAAACCCAGGCACAGAGTACAGAATTTTCTATGCCTGCCTCTATCTTGGGAGTTACATCCCCAGAAGCTACATTTGCTTAGCTAACTAATGTCAGAGGAGGTTCTACCTGCTGTTCCTGATATGACTACCCTTCTCTCCAGTGCACCAGATTTCTCTAAATTCATTAATCTGACAAAACTTGTATACTCCAAATATTATTTTGTTTGTATAGCTTGCCAAACACTGAAACAAGTGGTGAATTGCATTTAAAGAACAAAAAACTTTCAAAAATCCACTAAAAACATATCTTACTAAATACGGCCTTTTTTTCCTCATATCTGAAGGCTTCTGTTTTACTGCAGGATCTTGAGTTCCCCAAATCATTATCAGAAGAACTGTTTGTACCACTATAACCGACAAAGTAACACATTCTTACGCTGTGAAACAAGATACTTGGTGTTCACACATCCTTCTTTGTCTCCCATCCATGTTCTCATATGTAGATGAAAAATGTATTCACAAAACAATGTCAACATGGATCTAGGTTAATTTTCAGTATTATCTAATGTCATGTTTTATACACAGCATGAAATAAATTTAAAAAGAACTACAGGCAATTAAACACTTTTTCCTTAAGCCACTTGGTAAAATAACAGCTCACGCCATTCATTCACTGAAGGAAAAGTTGCTTTTAAAAACAATTTAACTGAGTCTTCAGGTTAAGTGTATAGCTAATCTTCATATTTATAAAGTACTGGAATCTACATGGATCAAAGAAGACACTGGAATTTTAAGAGTCTTTCTTGGAAGATCATTTGGGTTTGTTCCTAACATTGGATTAATAATTCTGCCTAATAGAGTGAATGACAGCTCCAGTTACAGGACTAATGGAAACTTTTCTTATATTTAAGATGAATGTTTCTGAAATTTGAGTAATGATCTCTAGAAAGCATAAATGTAATTAAAAATAACAAGAAAGCATCTGATTCTGGCTCAGTTCAGCGAGGGGTACCTACAACTACAATTCTGAGTGACATTTTGCATTTGGTATTTTCACTACACTTTATCTAGAGGGTTTTCACATTTACCTGAGTATAAGGAGAGATGAAACTAGTAATGCACACCAAACCAGCATCAGCAAACAGTTTAGCAACCTCAGCAATACGACGGACATTTTCTTCTCTATCTTCTGGTGTGAAACCCAGATTCTTATTAAGGCCTTGGCGAATATTGTCACCATCTAGTGTGTAGCATGGAATGCCATGGCACACTAAATACTCCTCCAGTGCCATGCTCACTGTAGTCTTCCCAGCACCAGACAGACCTAGAATATTCAGTAATACAAAAACATATTATAAGCTTAGAAAAAAGCTAGGGAAAATCATCGTACAGGTACCACTGCTGCTATGAAAAACCCAAAGTGACCGGCACCAGCAACAATGTCTTTTGGTGATGCTTACCTGCAATCTAAGCCAAGTGCTTTTTACACAAACAATAGGTATAGAGAGAGTTAGGCACCAAGTTAAGTGTGCAATTAAAAGCAGATAAAATATTTTGGCCTTGAGAGCTTCGATCGCTTACAGAGGTGGTGCACATTCCCCAGTGTTGCTGCTGGCAGTTGCTACTACCTGAGCAAACTAAATTCAGAAACCCAACACAGAGTTAAAATGTTATGTTTACACCAGAAGAGGAAGATCTCACACTGAAGTGAAATTCAGTCAACAGAAGAAATGGATCGGACCAAAACACACTCTGTTCTTACTCTTTGCAGAAGAGCAGCACTGAATTATCACTAGCTCTTCACAGATCATTTAGTCTCCAACATGTAAAGAAATGTAAAAGTTAAGGTTATATAATAATGAATTTTAAAAACAGCTTTTGAGCTGGCAAGTCTTTAAAATAACTTACACTTTAAAGCTGCATATTATTTCACATGTGAAAGTAATGCTTTTCCGTACTTTTCATACATTCCTTGGGTTTGTTTTTTTTACTAGGACCCTCTGACTCAACAGCACAAGACACTCGTTAGAATGTAGCTCTCAAAAAAATCTTATCTTAAAAATGAAAAGTGATCTCTGAAATAACTTTCTATACACTCCCACCCCACGACTGCTGGTGAGGTGAAAGAATCCTGAAGGGAGTATCCTGCTGTTTCAGCTTTTATTCTAAAACCTAGCAGATTTTTGAAGACTCATGTTTGCACAGTTCTCGAATGGGTAGTATTGCTTACTTCAATATGTACAGTCCATTTCACTCCCTAAAATTAGTGCTCAAAAATCTTCAAAAACCTAGCCTCCCTGACACACCCTTCTTAATACCTCACAGCCTTTTTTCTTTTCCGTATTCTAGCACCACCCTTCTTCATCACCAAAAAAAAAAAAAAAATTGAAATTAACATTATATTTGTTTAATAAGAATGATGACTGGAAAATGTTGCTGTGTAGATAACTGAGGAAACATTTTTATCATGACCTTTTTCAAAAGGATATTAATGAATTACCAGGAGAAACAGAAAGGCAGCCTACAGATCATTCAAGCATTGAGACAAAGGCTGGAACTATGTAATAGAAATAGGGAGATAAAGGGCTCAATTCTTTACAAAATAACATGACAGCAAGCTATTGTATCAAATGTGTTTGGAATGGCTCTCAGCAAATTCTTATCAACTACTGCTTTACCTTTCACACACCCGAACACTAGTGGAAACAAGTTTTACTTAATGTAACAGTTTCTCTAATACTCTGTGAAGATCTTTTGTATTGCAATACAAAATGCTCTAATGGTTTACAAACTAATTAAATAACACGTTGTTATACTTTTTATTTTCAGTTTTAAGTGGACAAAATGCCAAAGGAAATATGTTAAAGCTTCCAGGAACCTTTTAAGACAGACCAAAAAAATCCTCTCATAGTTATGAAATGAAGCTGTCCTCCAGAATTTACTTAACCTCTCTTTTTACAATCAAAACAATTCAGTGAAATAAACACAGTGCTAAACAACTCCCAGTATGCATTGCCTCAACAAGCAATTGATGTCCAAAGGCATAGTTTTACGTTGAAATGTTATTTCAACCCAAGGAGACACGAACATTCCAAAGAGAAGATACTTTTATAAAAAAGATTCAGAAACACAGACTCTTAAAAAAAATAATAATTAGGTTTTATCTGTTAAAAGGTAAAAAGAACAGTAGAAAGAGCCAGAATGGGTTAGAACACACAAAATACTCCATACACTCCAAAACTCACCCGGAATTAAGCAGTGGACAATGCCAAATACACCATCGTCCTAAAGCATTGAACAAAATGCATTCTCAAGTTATTACCTGTCCTAGAGCAATTTCTTGCTAGCCTACCTAAACACAGCAAAAAAAATTGCATGAAGTTCTTAGATTCCACAGACATTCAACTTTGCATGAAAAAAGGACCTACAGCTAAGTAGCTTTTCAGAAGAGTAATTCAGTGACTTTACCTGTTAACCAGACTGTACATCCACGAAAACCACTTCTTGTTCCTACCACTTGGCCTCTCTTATTCCTGCTGACATGATGAGCTTGATAAGTAACATTGGTTGCCCTCTGCATTCCCTGTAAAAGAAGCAGCTGATTAGGTCTTTAACTTCTGAAAGAGTGAGCTGGGAAAGCACACTAAAACTTATTCACAAGCACTGAGACAGACTTGGAGATAGAACAATGGAAGTTAAAATAATACTCAATCCATCAGGTGCAGAATAGATCAAAGGACACAAAGGAAATTAGAAAAGCCACCCATAGCAAATCACATCCCTTGTGCTCCCTCTGTGAAACTTGGGATTGCCAGGTTAGTCAACTACTACTTTCAAACACAACTTATTTAAGAAAAAGCAACTACAAAAATAGAGAAGAACTACTAGACCTGCTAGACTTGACTTCAAGTCATTTAAATCTAAGAAGTTCAAGTAGATTCTCTCTTTCTGAGCTACAGGTTTCTGTCATAAAGCAGCCAAACATTGGCTCATTTTTAACTCTTAAGAGGTCTTTTCATTGCAAACCATGGACATCTTGTCCAACTTTCAGTTCAGCAGACACACCTCCAAACATCTCTGCCTTTACCTATGATATCTTCAGTTTCTACAATTGAGACAGTTATCATATATTCTGAGTGTTTAAAGAAAATAGTATTTCTAAGCAACTTATTAAAGAATTTATGTAAAAGAGGGAATTTTTGTAATATAATTTTAATTAAAATAAAGCCAGTTACAGAATTTCTTAAAATTATTTATTCATCATAATAAGCTGCCGTACAAATATCTTAATTAAGATGACACTGCTGTCAAACACATTTCATAATATAAGGCAGGGGAACCTACAGGAAGATCAGTTTCAGCATTCCCTTAAGCTTTAACAGTATCTAGTTATACCAACTTTGTTCATAAAATATCAACACCTTAAATAACCAGACAGAAGACTAACAATCAGAAGAGAAGGCCTTAAAAAAAGGGGGGGGGGAGGTGGGAGGGATTATTGGTATACATAATGCTGCTTTGACTTCTCTTGCTTACAAACATATTGCAAGATACTTGCAGGACCTTTTCTTTCATCATTGTATGAGGGCTAGCTGGAAAGCAAAGCACTTATGACATCTAATAAAAAAGAAAGAAGGGCGGATCTTCATCTATAGGGTACTAGCAGAAAGCTGTTCATAGTTTTAGATAGAGACAGCACGAAGTACGGTTAAGAGAAAAATGGTATCTACTTATGGCTTCAAGAACTGCCACTACATTGTTCTTCTGTAGAAAAACAC
The DNA here is from genome assembly GCA_013399365.1 of Pampusana beccarii. Taxonomy (NCBI): domain Eukaryota; kingdom Metazoa; phylum Chordata; class Aves; order Columbiformes; family Columbidae; genus Pampusana; species Pampusana beccarii. The sequence goes on along the minus strand of VWYH01008006.1, from coordinate 812,653 downwards.
ATCAAAAGTTTATCTATTACTTTGTTGGAAACTATACATTTGTGTGATTGTATGTCCCCACTTCTATACACAGCTGGGGTCATGGTTAATACAAACAGAAACTCAAGGTAGGAACAAGTCTTCAAGTTTTTAAATGCAATTCCATAATTCAGTAGTGACAGTCCAGCATCTAAAATTTGATGAAGACTGAATACAAACCCATAAGAAACTACCTGCAAACAGGCTGGAACCACATAAAATGAAGTTATACTTGCTGATCACGTTACATTCAAATAATCAATCTCCTAAAAAAGCTGGTTTGCACATATAGTCAGTGTAGTACAGCTAACTAAAACCAGAAGTCAAAGAGTCCAAAAAGTCAAGGAGCCTTTCTTATAGTAGAGACAATTTCATGTACTACAACCAACCAGAGATCTCAGCAAGCAAATGCATAAACTGTGGAATTAAAAACAATGAAAAGAATTTACGTGCTTAGCCTTCAATTAAAAGAAAGATATACTGTGCATAATGAACATACACAGCAATTCAAACCACTACATTAATAGCAACATTCTTGCTCATTACATCCAGTTGTACTGTATTGTACCAGGCACTGAATAAACATGTCAGTCTCAAAGCACAGCTCCCTTGCCACTGTCTCAGCAAGCTCTTTTACATGAAAACATAAAAACACACATGCTTTGCTTCTGACTCCTGGCAATGAGTCTATTATCAGACTCAAATACTTTGGAGGTCAAATGTCTCATCCAAGGAGACTTCTTCCAGTGTGTATTCAGTAAGTTATATCAGTTTTCTTTGTTTTCCAGAACTAGCAAAGCAGAAATTAAACTGATGAGAGTATTGCACTAGGCTTACAAAACGCATGAAACCCTGAAGAAGCAGAAAAGAGGGATTCTTAAAATTATGAAAAACACACAACTTTAAAAAAAGTGTCAAGTAATGGATTAGCAGAGATGCCAAATCACAGCAATGAGAAGGCCAACAGATTGCTGGTGTACAAGGTACGCAAGTGCAACTGAGCAGCCAGGAAGCTCAGCGGTGGCACAACAATCCATCTGTACTTCAGAAGCAGGCACCTAAGACTAAAGGTTGAAGTGCCCCAAAAGTCTGGAGACATTCAAAAACACACCCACCCCCAGCAGCCACACCTTTTGGTTTTGTGTTCATGCACACAAACAAGACAGCTCAGTATACTACTCCTGGGAAAAGCAGTAGCAAAATCCTTCTTATCATCCAATAGAAAACAGTTTTTTATAGAGGTACTCTAGAGAGTTAATAATTTAGCAAGTCATTCTCTCTTGCTACAAAAAGTAGTATTTGCTAATCATGTTCACTTTGCTACTAGATGATTCACTACCACCACTGAGCAACAAAAGCTGAACATTAAATCATTAACAATGCAAGTTGTAAATCACTATCCCTGATACATATACTTACTATAAATATGGGTGTGTTACAGAAGATACTCAGGAGCAGAAATCAGGGCTGACATTGGTTGTGCTCTTAAATTACTTGGCCAGCCTTCAAATTCCTGTCCATAAAACTTGATGAGTATCAGTTGATGAAATTAAATGGCCATTCAATATGATAGCAGAAAGAAAGAACAGCCATTTCCTTTTACAATATATCAAAGCACTGCTCACCTTGGTGATCCATATTATCAGTGTTAAAGCAAATGAAACATAATGAACAACAGAAAACCTCAATGTGATGAGCAAGTACTCTTTAAAAAAAAAGCGATTTTAAACATCTTAGCCTAATTACATTCACTATGATAGTCACTACTGAAAGGACATACTAGATTTTTCTAAAGAGGCTAATGAAAAAAGGTCATTCATCTCAAAGGTCTATTTATCTGCTTTTTTTACAACCACCAGAAATTCCCTCTCTGACTTGCCCACAAAAATATTTCTTCCACCCCATTTTAAACATTAAGTGCCTCTGCACTACCTATACAAACACTGCATTTCAATATTTTCCATCCTACTCACCTCGTTAAATAGAAATCATGCTTCAGTTCACTGTGTTTCATTATAACAGTTATGTCAGCTGAGAAGGCTGACATACCCTTTTTCTCCCCCACTATGCTAGTTCGTTTCTCACATGAAATTTGAAGTACCATAATAGGCTAATACCTTTGTACTGAAGATTAAAAAAACGGAGTATTGAAGTAACAAGCCTTTCCCAGATGTGCACTGAAGAGCTGTAATGGTAAGAGAGCAAGGAAGGGTGACTCTACAGCTTACTTTTTTGACATAAAGGTAGCCTTACAGATTTGCAGGTAGTTGACCAGGGAAATGAATACAGACATTAAGAATTATGGGAACAGAATAAAGAAGACTGGGACCAAAAGGACATACTAACCCTGTCGATTTCTCTGTGTAAAGATTTGCTGAGATGGACCTGACCCGTATTTTTTCTTATCTTATTCTTGATGTTTTGCCCAGATGCAACTATATTTTTCTGTCAATGCCAAATCTGTCTATCAGTGCCACACACTTTCGACATAAGAACTCGGATCAGGCATCCAGATGAAGAGCAAATCCAAGTTGCAACACCAAGATCAAAAGACAGTAGAAAGAAAATATTATTGCTTAATCATTTCATAGTTAACGGGCAGACCACTATACTGGCATAGACTGAATTCATTCTTCATTACTTTAGAGCAACAATGAAACATTGTGCTTCTACAATCAATTTACATCAAATTTTAACTTTTCACAAAGCAAGACCTCTGGGGTAGGAAATAGAGCTTCCAATGGCAAGCAGAGACTCCCCAAGCTATAGCATCAACTTAAGACAGCTTTGAGGTTGGAAGCATCAGAAAATAACTGTGTAAAGAACAGGCATGGTTTCTGCACAAACCATATATACTCAAGAAGCTGTGACTAATTCCATGTTCTTCTGCTCTAAGATGACAGTGTTGATTCCCTAAGCAAACAACTCCCAATAAGCTAACAATACCAACACGCCAGCATCACCTCTGAAATGTAGTCTTATCTTTAACGCCTTTCCCATTTCCTAATCATCTTAGATATTTCCTAGGCCATTCGCTAACTTGCTCACTATGTGCCTCTTATAAGCCAGGGCTACCCTGATAACAATATATTTTTATGACATTTATTTTTCAGCACCGATAACCTAATGATAGGTTTCTTTTTCCTTCTGAACTGCTCTCCTCAATAGCCACACAGCAACTCAAGAAAACTGAACACTGCCCATTTTCGTTGTCTACATACAAACAGAAGCAAGGAGAACAGACATAGTTCCAACAAAAATTCTACTACCACGGATGCTAAAACAACGGTACTTCACCTGAGAGTCTGTTTATTCATACATTTAGATGAGGTTTCAGGACCTGTTCACCAGAAGATCTGCCAGGAATGCCTTCCAATTGTTACTGTCTCAAATTCTGGTTTGAAAATTTGTGCTTTGATTTGGACAATTGTGCTTGGGAAAGAAAGGCAACCCCAGAAATTATATCTGAACAATAAGATGTCTTAAAGTTATTAAAAAAACTAACAATTCACCAATCTATATTCTGTCATAGCCTACGGCGTTACCTTTTCTCCCACTTACAACAAAAATTATTACTTTTATCCTTACAACTGCCTTCCAGAACACTGTTTGCCACAGTGATACTGATACTACAAGGCATCTAAGCACCTTTGCACGTAGCACCATGCAATCTGCCAAATGCATGCTCTCCTGCCACCTACACAGAGTAGCTCATCTTTGCCAGATGTTCTGATGTGGGGGCACTCTCAAAAAATCACAGCAGCAGAAAGCAGCCAGAATCTTCTGCAGTTGTGTGGATAAATGCAACTCAGTGACAACCGTACTATAAGGAGTATATCTTCACTTGTCACCTGCTGCAGTAACAGCATGACCAAAAGCAGAGACAGCTTATTCACAAGTGCTGGAGTGGAGTCATTGGCTGGCATCAGAGGAAATGGACAAAAATGAAGCCAGAAGTGCCTCTGCTGAACATGCTCTCAAAACGAAGAATTGGAGCAAGTTCTCACTAGGAGTTACCTGCAAAATGATGCAACACCTCAGCCATGTCAGGAATTTGAGCTACACTAAAGAAAGTGTTCCACAAGCTTTCCTATCAGGCTACTATAATGGCAGTATCGGTGGCTATGTTGTGTGCTGCTCTGTAACTCGGAGTTTGCTGTGCTCAGAGGCGGGCTTGGCAAGTGGATTTCCACAGACAGAAGTGTCTTTTGATTAGTGCTGGATGCCCAGAGAAAGGCTGGAAGATGAGGCTCTGCCTACTTTCCTAAGGGCTGCCGATTCCATCGGGATATAATAGGCCGCTTTGACTTTGGCTCTCGGCTGAACAGATGCAGTCAGAAGAGCCAGAATACGTGTCTGTGAAGCCTATGAATCAGCAGCATTTTTTTTTCGCTGGTGAAGCTTACTGGGTTATAAAGAGCATTTCAGTTGAGGTCTCGCGAAGAAAAAAAGGAGAAGCAGAAGACTTCCTCTGCTTGCCACGTAACACAGAGGGAGCTGCTAACCTCAACTGAACTCAGCCAACACTTAATGTCAGTTAACTTTTTTTTTAACATGCGATTTCCCCAGTTTGGACAAATCCATCTTGGCTTTGCTTTTCAAAAATTAAATGATACAGAGTAACTTCTGAATACCCTTTGTTACCCCTGGCCAGACATGATCTAGTTCATTGTCTGCATAAGGTCAGATTTTGCCTTTTCCTCATAGAAACTGAAAGAATGTAACTTACCAATTACTGTGTTATGTAAACAAGTTTGAACTTGTACCTAATGGAAGAGGCTTGGACAGGAACAACATCTACTGAATGCTTTTTAGTACACCACCATTTTCCCTGTTTTTCAGGCAACTGTGAAACTCTTTTCTTCTGCTTTAATAGATTCATCATTTATAAGAAAGCAAGACTTCAAAGACTGTCTTACACTATCACTTTCACATCAAATGTATTCTGGATCTTATCTCTCATCTGCTTCAGCTCAGCGTTCTTCGAAAGAAATAATACTTTTATTTTCTCACTTGTCTTGCATCATCAAAAGTATCAAATGTTCTCAAAGGCCTGCAACGTATCTTCTAAATAGCTGCATTTTGGTCTTTGCTGTAAACCGATCTTCCCCTGTCTTTATGAACAAGAATGAAGGCTTTGGTTAGATTTTTTTAAGCCCTGTCTCGACAGTTTTCCACATAACACCCACCATACAAAGAACCTCAGTCTGTGGCCAGCCCAGGCTTATGAATGCCCACATTGTACATCGCATTCTTCCTTCCTCCAAACCGCTGCAAGCTGCGCGCTCACGACGGACGAGGCAGGGATGAACCCCCCGAGCCCCGCTCCCCTCCGGAGGGGCTTCCTGCCCTTCCCCACCGGCAGCCCCCGCCTTCCCGAGGGCAGCGCCTGGAGCCAGCCCGGCGGTCCGGGGCGCAGCCGCCCCCTGCGGAGCCGCCTTCGCCGGGCTCCACGGCGACGCTCCCCTCAGGGAGCCCGCGCGCCCGAGCCGTTAACGGTCTCGGCTCGCGGCGCCCCGCGCGCAGCAACTGCCACCCGCTGCAGGGACCCCCGCCAGCCCGGCCCCCACCCACTGCCACATCACCACGGAGCTCGGCGGCTCCTTCCTCCCCGCTCTGCTCCCCCCGCCCGCCCATCTGCCCACAGGCGCAGCGGCCCCCGCCCGCCCGCTCACCCAGCTCGGCACCCTGTTGCTCAGCTTGACTTTCTTGCACTGGCTCTCGGGCAGCTCCATGGCCGCGGGGGCAGAGAGGAGGAGGAGGAAGAAGAGGAGGAGGAGAAGAACGCGCCTTCCTCACTGATGCTCAACGCGGATGAAGCCGCAGCCGCCGGGGAGCTGCGCCCTGTGCCGTCCCCGCCCGCGGCGTGGCCAAAGGTGGCGCAGGGAGGAGCCGCGGCCGGCGGGAGGGACCCGGGGCGCGGGGGGGACGGCAGCGCCGTGCGCCGTGACGCACGGCAGCGG